>JAGDQP010006699.1:10590-70878 GCA_022664845.1 Lepisma saccharinum | reverse complement strand
AATATAGGCAAAATATAAAATATACTGCGAAATTGGGCATACTTACCCTAATTGCGTTTAACCAGTGCCGAAGAACATAGCCTAACGAAAGTGGACGACTTTGCAGGTTCACGTCATACTGCAAAACAGACCTACCAGCCATAGCGGAGACGCCAGTCAACCGGTAATCGTCATCAGAATTGCTGTCGAAAAAGGGTGCTGATAGGCAGGGACAGTTGTCATATAAGGTAGCCAGCGTCTATTTAGATGAAGAGGCTATATCAATTAGAATAAAAATGGTCAATGCCGTCCATTGACGATTTTCCCAATGGTACTTCAGTCGATAGAGTGAGGATTGGGGAAAAATATCGCAAAGCATGATCGTATTGAAGTTTCCCCCACACTGGTTGAATTAGCCCCTTGATCGAAATAGACTCGAGCTACCCTATCATGCATTGTGACTGCTTCACAACCGTGTAAAAATACTGCACAAGACCAGTGCAGGTTTGTACCAACACATTGTGAAAGCTCCGACAGTTATAGCTGCTACTCGTACACACGGAGGCGTCACACGGTGCTATTAAACTTCAGTTTGAAGTGTCTTAAGTTTTTGTCCGGCCAGCTTAATTTTACGATCACATTTCACTTTGAAATTACTAACTCACAGATTAAAAAATAAAAATGAACTGCTTTTATAATAAGCGTCTGCATTTATTTATACGTGTATGTAAGGTAATGAGCTATCTCAGTTTAAGAGAAATTTTTGTTGTAAAGATATAATGGAGTGTGCCAATTTAGCAAATTATAGAGGAATTACGTTGGAAAGGCTTCCTAAAAGAACGTGCTCCGTACTTTCATTTCATACAGTTAGAGAGCTTCACAATAGAGCTTCGTTACATTAGGAGGCAATAATTAGATTTTCGCCTTTAACAGACATTCATTTCCATCTATTCTTTTCGTCGTGTGTGTCACACCCAGTGCCCTTTTTTTTTGTCTCTCTCCCGTCGCAGTATTGATGGCAAAGGTTGTTGCATTTATTACATTGGAATTTTGTTGAGCAAGCTATTTTCTGGCTTTTCGCCTTTTGACGGTTGAATTTCTTTTCTTTGTTTTCTCCTATTTTCTTCCTTCTCTGGCATTGATTAATATGGATGAGGATTACATTCGGTATTTTCCTTTTTCCTCTTCTCTTCCACTTCCCCCCTCCCCCTGTCTCTCTCTTTAGATGTATCTTCAACTGAAATCTCAAGAATCTTTCAAATTGATTCGATTTCTCCGTCGTAGCCATTTGCCCAGAATAATAGGATCGGACAAGTTAACGAGAATAAGTCCCACTAAACCTATTTTTGAACATTGAACGAAAGTGATTTCTTTTTCTCGAAAATACAGTCAAGAGATATTTGTCATTCAGTGGAAACAAGACGTAAAAGTCTGTAAGATATTTGAATACGTGTAAGTGTGTGTGTTTAAATGTTTTTGTTTCAGGGGAAATAGGGGCCTTAAATTGATCCTCCGTCTTCAATTTGTATTTTGTTAATCGAATAAGTTTTGCAGGAATGTAACATAAAAATGTCTGTATTTGAGTGGGATGTGCATATTCGGCCTATTTTGTTTCAATTTATTTATGGCTTTTAGGCATCTCAGGCTCAGGCCGGGATAGCGTAAGGGAAAGGATGCAGGAAGGAGTAGACCAAGGCCTTAGTTGAAAGTACAATTCAGCATTTGTCTGGTGTGACTGAGTGGAAAAACTTCAGTCAGGATGGTTGGCCGCTGATATCGAACCCAGGATCTCCCGAATGTGAAGTTAACGCTCTACGAACTAAACTTCTGCTGCTCTGTTGCACATATGTTTTTGTCTTTTACGTTATTAGGAAACCACAAGGTGTAGACGTGAAACAAAAAGCTTTTCAAAACTATCCTATTTTACATTTAAAAAAATATTTTCTTGTTCATTTTCGATACTTCGATCTTTTGCTGAGGTTGCGCTTAGTAAATAATAGCGGTAATTGATAGTAACTCTTTGCTTGCGATAAACCTAATGCCTTTTCTAACCAAAGTGCTATGGTAACAGGTAATATGTAGACAGCAGCCAATAAGTTTCCTTCCTTGTTTTCACATATATATTCAATATGCAATAACATAAGCACATTTATGAAAGTAATTACAACGTGAGAGACTTTAGGTCCTAATCAGTACCCCTCTATTTTCAAAACTTCCTTTTCCATGGAATATACTATAATTTTATGGGATTTTCGCCACAGAACCTTCTACCAATTTATTGTACTCATATACAGAAGAATAAAACGAGAAGTCAATCAATCATAGTTTTGAATTAGAATAACACCATGTGCAGTAAAGAAGAGAAGGAATCATATGTCCTTAAATACCCAACATCTGTCGATATACACAGTATGTAAGCATTTGCGGAGATAACTATTGAACATTTTTACTGAAAACTTTGGAAATATGTAGAAATGATTGGGAGGTCTGGCACGGAAAATGAATGCAGACTTCAAGAATACCGTTCCGACGTTGTGGAGGTATACAGTAAATCTCATATTCCAAAAAGAAAGGAAAGAAATTAGCCTTTCCTCCTGCTGCGCTAATGTTTCTACACACTAAATCAAAAGAGCGGAATTTTCACTCTTTTTAGATGGAAAAGCGGGACCGCTCCTTTTCGAGCGGAATTATTGATCGAAAATGAGTGGTTTCTAACAAAACATTATCGCGTTGGATGGAAAATGTACTCTTTCTAGATGGAATTTCGCTCTTTTCGATGTAATTTATTTTTTCACTCTTAAAAGAGCGGTTTTCCATTGAGTCGTCAAAGGCGAAAGAGCGATTTCTCATCTTTTTAGAGTGATTTGGTGCTTCACTTTCTCATCGTTTAGGAGTGAATTTTCTCATCTTTGTAGATCGGTTTGAATTCCACTCTTTTTAGAGCGATTTGCAATGCATCATGGGCATGGCTACTAGTCAACATTGGTCTTCGTCATTTGTAAAAGCAAAGGATATCCAAAGACTAAGCTATACTGTGAAATTTATAGCGTTATGTATAGTTACAAATGAGAAAACAGAACTTTAAAACTTTTCTGTTAGTAAAATACACCTAAAAACGTCAGGAGTAAGATATGTACGCACAAGAAATCTTTCAACGTTGTAATCAAGTACCTGACGAGACGAAAGAAACAATTCTGAGGACGCATTCTCGCAGTTGGACCCTTGGTTGAGGGGTTAATGCGTTGGATACCTGATCGAACGGTACCGGGTTCAAATCTCCTGCAGGCTTAGTTTTATTTTACTCATTTCATTCACAAGTACAGTACTTTCTTTTTAGTACATATGAATTAATGCTCCCTTTCGCACTTTTGTACATTTTATTGCGTCGTTTTCATGTTCACAAGATGTAAATTGTATTTGAATAGATGGAAATTCATCTATACAAATACAATATCTAGGTTTCCATTGAAATAGACTACCACAGAATTTCGCTCTTTTTTCGAGCGGAAATTTCTCATCTTTGCTCCAATAAAAATTCGCTCTAAACGAACGGTCACTTTTTCCGCTTGATTTGAGCGGAATCCGCTCTTTTGATTTTAGTGTGTAAGGTAGACTGACAAAATGTCACTTTTTAAAAATCCGGGATATCTAGTTTGAAATTTACAGCTGTCTTATTCTGTCCTAAGACTCTTTCATTACGTTATGCCCACTTAACAGAATTAAAACAAATGTTTCAAATTTCAACTCGAATCTGGAATCAGCATAAAACTATCCGCACGCAGTTTAAATGGGAAATATGCAGACGAGTGAGCAAAAAATGCGAAAGCTTAATAATACATTTTCATAATGGAGCAAGAAAGTTATTGAGAAGATAGGAAATTGGTGAGTTTTTTTAAACGGAAATTTAACGAAAATAAAATGGAACGTGTACGGTATTAAAGGAATACATCAGGTGTAAAATGTGCTACCAGTAGTGACTTGTATCACAATTCAATGTTCGAAAAGTCGGGCATAATTTAGGGCCCTGAAAACCTTTTCGCTAGACGACGGAAAGTTATGCCAAAAATCTGGACAATTCCCGATTTCTGGGACGTTTGGTTACCCTATTCTAAGATCATGCCAAAGATTTCTGCTTCATATGAAGCTTTGAGATACAGTAGAGCATCGATTATCCGGAAATCGGCTATCCGAATGATCGGTTATCCGGACAGTTCCGAATCGTAAATAGAAAATTAAGAAATAAAGTAATTTTAGACCTCCGTAATACTGTGTGTGATGTTTCAATCTAAATTTTCTTTAATAGGTGCTCTGTGCAATAGGCTATGTTCATACTGTATTTTCGTTTATGAATAAAAAAAATATTTTTAGTCCTTTAACAGTACTGCTTTATTAGTCTAAAGCTATTAAAACCAAACTTGTATTGAAGATTGCAAAATCAGATGGTGAAGTCAATTTTATTTCCATATTTTGTGCTGCATTTCAAGTCATAATCGATTATCTGGAATATCGGTTTTTCGGACACTATCGGTCCGGATGATCGAGTTTACAGTATTAGAAAATAAATAGATCTCATTCGTTGTTCTGTGGAATTTAGAACCAGAAGGACTACGGAAAACATCCCCATGCAGGTGGGGGAAGTTTTTCGTTTATATTTACTTTAACCTCCAACTACTGGAGTTAGATTGCTAGTACAGTATTTTGTTAGATGTCACTTCGCACTGTAAATCAGTAGTGTATAAGGTTGGGATTATAATTTTTATAAATAATAGTAATAATAATAATCATCATAATAATAATATTTTCTAAAAAATGGCAATATATTTTTTATAAATTTTTTTTTTACCTAGTATAAATTAAAACTGCTAGGTCTATGGAAGGTTAAACGTAACAATTTACTTGAAGTACGTCTCATCCCTTTGATGTAGGAAATACGCGTAAAAGCATTTTTCACAACCATCAATCAGTTCTCTGTCAGTCTTTGTTTAACTGCTTTTGACAAGCTTGACAGAATAGAATTTTGCCATCGTTTATAAATGTTGGATCGGCCTCGATCCACGACTGAATCAAGGCATATTTAGTTGTTTTCACTTTCGGCATCTACACAAATTCACACATATGCTACGAGCTTCAGTCTAGTTCAATATTAAGAGAAAATAAAGTTCAGACCATTGATCTCTATCTAAAACCGATATTGAACTGATCGATGCCATTAAACATTTAATGAATATATGAGCCTGGGAACGTCTAAATTGTTACAAAAAGCATAAATATTATTTTCAGCATGTACTATATGTATTATATGCACAGTTCAGTACAAGCATAACTCAAGAATTAAATCACTAATGAAAAAACGGGCTACACAACAATAACAAGCGTAAAACACTGAGAACTAAACATTTGGTCCTCGTTCATTTAGACTGGAAATATACGATCGAGGTGAAATAGTGAGATCGACGCGTTTATTTTCCAACACTAACCGATCAATCAAGTATCGTTATGTACAGCTCGATGGTTCAGTTCAGACACGCATAGAGATCGAGATCAAAATAGTCACTGACTAACTGATCATTTTAAAACTAACTAACTAAGTAACTAAATCTTTAAATCAAGATATATAAACTAGTACACCATTCCAAGAGCTTCAGTTCTCATAGACTTAATACCGTGTCGTGTCACTTGGAAGATACTGTACCTTATAAACAGTTTACCACAAGTGTGATGCTCGTTATGCTAGGCTCTCTATTGTCTCGCTGAAATTGCGTGCGAATAGTTTTTGTTTCTAAAGACTTATAAATAATTAAAAATTTGATTTCTTAGCCCCAAAATAATTGTTTACTACCATTAAGTCTCAAATGTTTTTTTTTTAATTTTAACATCCTAATATTTTTTTAAATTCATATACTTTTGGTATGACGTTCAAACACCAAAATAATTGGTTATTGCCAAAATAAATCAAATCTCTCTCTCTCTCTCTATGTATATATATATATACAGGGTGTCCGGGAATTCTTATGACAGCGTTTGGGAGTTGATAGTAGACATCAAAACAAACAAAAAAGGTATATGGACACAAACCTCAAAATTTTGGGAAATTTTGGCGGCATGGACCTTTGACGCGCAAAGACGAATGACCGTGACACAGGCGGTGTGGAATTTCACACAGAAAATCATAGACGTAGTACCTATCCAAAAGATATCAAAATTAAAACTCCAGAACAATTGCGCAAGGGATTCCCCAAAGGAAGTGAGGGATTCCCGATTATGTTTGGAAATAAAGATGGGCCAAAATGAGCGCGAAATGAAAGAGTACTCAATATGGTACTTGCATAACAACCAGTAAACAAGTTTCGAGAGTACAAAAATATATATACGTATATATTTTTTCATTTTAAATGAAATACAGTTGTTCACAGTTGCAAAAGGGTCATAGATGTGAAAAACACAAAATCAGTATGAAACGTAGTGTTATATTGATATGTGTGGTTAGTAAATGATGCTAGTAGTATTAAGCCGAAAGCCGTGTTACAAAATGTGATTAGACGCTATTCATGTTAAATGATAATAGAGAGTTTGTTACCAAACCATCCTGGTTGGCTCTGAAAACAGCTGTCATGATTTCAAACCATACAGTTAGACTCTTGGCTTTTCTCAACTCTAATGGGTGGACAAGTACAAACATACGTCGACATTCCTCAACCTCCACCGGAATCGGATTAAGCGAGGAGTCGAACCATCGGAGGTCGGATTACCGCGGTTCTACTGTAGAGGATGAAGATTACTTGACCATGTTGATTTTGTTAAGCCTTTGCTGTTATTGAATTCGACTTATTTCAGTAGCGGCAATTAGAGAACATCGTCCAATAACAAACTTCACTTGTTTCAGTAGGAGGGTTCCTTTCCCAGAACAATCGTGGAACTCACCCCTAATAACTAGAAGATCCCATTAAATCTGTGGTACTGCCTATTATAACTGCCTTTCTTTTCCTTGCTCGTCCACTTTATCTAGGTGAATGGGTGAAATATTATATAAAACAAATTTTGCAACCTCCTCCTTTTCCTACTAATTGGACACTGGACAAAGTTTTCATGTGCGTGGGTGTGTTTGTATGAGAGTGGGAGGGAAAACGCACGTGGAATTGAGAAGACTCAGAGTATTAATTCAATTTCTAGTTTCAGAGTTCGAACTACAGTTTATTTTTAAAAAAAGGCATTCACTTTTTATTACCTTTTTCTGTGACTGGCTAGACAAAATGTTGATAAGTTGCTCTGAAAATATAGAAACTCTGACCAGGATAACATCTGCCTCTTTGGCCAAAATCAATGGGCTATTTGAGTTGTGACGTCACTGACATTCGTTGGTTAGATAAAGATAAAATTAATTGTATGGGCGGTAACAACACTATGGCGTACGCCCTTCCCGAACAGACTTTCGTTGGTCTAGAGACAGCCAGAAATTAGTCCAGAGTAGCAATCACACTGGGGTTGATTAATTCTGCACTACATAAAATGGCTGTACTAATACAACATTTTTCGATGTTCCAGAATGTTTGAATTTATTTTTTTAAGGCCTTTAGGGAACTGTGGCGCAAGTCGTATGGATAATGGGATGAATTGGTGGAATAAAGAAGGTGGTAGGAAACGGGAGTACCCAGAAAAAACCCACACACACGGTGTTTCTTCACCACAAAACCCACATGGCACGAGCAGGTTTTAACTGACGACCCCAAGCGCCAAAGGTGAGTGCTCTAACCTTTGAGCCACCGCGGCCCTTCGGTGTTCCAGGGTGACGATAACTCTTTCGCGTTAAATCAACACCGTTTGCTGTGTGATTTTTGTGATTCAACACTGTGATAATGCTAATATGACACCCTCTGTTGTGTTGAATCACCAAAATCAACACCTTTTGTTATGTTCATTTAACCCAAAAAGTTGGTGGTCGCCCTGGAACACGAAAAGTTGTTGAATTAAAGTCATATTTTGCTGTGCAGATTAGTTCTCAAGGAAATGTAAGTAGGCTACGACAGTATCGATAAAAGAGTGGAAGTTCTCTGTTACCATTACGCAGATCCACTTAGAGAATAAAAAACATCGCTACTCTACTCGATCCGCCACGCTATTATGTTAACCCGGAGCCTCGGTTAACTGGGGATCGGTTAACCACGAGTCCACTGTACTTCGATTGTCATTTGCTAAGCTGACACCGCTTACGTCATTATGTGTCGAGACATGTCATTTCGGACGATCGTGACTTTGAGCGCCTATAGCTCCGAGACTATATATTCCTATAAATTTCTTCAAAGGAACTTTTTTTCTTGTTTTGAAGTAGATAATAACCCCCAGAAGTTTGCACCATTATTTCAGGGACAACCTATATATAATCTCTCACCGAAATAATTTAATTATTATTTGAAATATTATCTGGTTTGTTGTAGTGACATAACATTATAAAGGAAATTATAATTACAATAACAACATGGGAAAATTGTTTGTTTGAATTTAGGTTTAGCTTTTAGGCATGTATGGCTCAGTATGATATACGTTTGTGTGAAGGTGTAACGATTTCTTTTTCGTATGACGCCCGAAATAAAAAGAGTTTCTTACAAAACAAAGTCCTACATATTACCATCTGAAAAATAAATATCTCGTGCAGAAATCGGAGGCAGGTACCAAACATATTGTAGTGTTATTTTTCTTTTAAATTAAGGAGAAAGTAGTTCAAATTGATTTCATCTCATAGATCTGAACAGTGCATATTGAACGATTAGATCAGTTTCTATAATGGTGTAGGATTTATTTCTTTTAAGATTATATTGTTCTCGAAATTTATAGTTGCATGTATTATTTTTAAAGAAATCTGATAGAGGAAATGATGAAGGTAAATAGTCTTTTACCATGCACGTATAAAATACGTTATCTTTTAACGAAGTTCATGAGCGATTAAATCATCATGCTTAACAGGCATTCTAAAATACAGTAAGTTGAGAAAAACCCTTGCAAAGTATACGTAATTATTTTTACCCTTTAGAGAATTTTAAATAGTGGGCTGTTTCAATATGAATACATTATTGAAATAAAGCAACTTTTTTTTGTAATAATTGAACAGTTTAGCACAGTATAGATCATACGGACTGACTAAATAGCGAGTAAAGTTGTTGCCAGATATATATCAAATGAATACAACATTAATTGTAACACAGTGCATGGCAACAAAACGTATCAACTACCATTTTGCTTGATTATAGTTAAGCATGCACTGGAAAACAAGTATTAAAGCGAGAAGAGATTAGAGTTAGAGAATCAATATGGTTTTAAATTCAACAATGGTTGAGGAATTGAAAGCAATGTGAATATCTGATAACAGGAAATAGATGGGGACAAGCCGTTTGCTAACTCAAAAGTAACGCAATGCAAGAATTGTTACACTTGGAAAATACCTGTTTTTCGCTTAGCTATGAGAATTATTGTTACATTTTACATTGTACGGAAAATAATAAGTAGGGTCATTTGGGGATACTCTCGACCGTTCGGTGATTCCGACACTTCTAAGCTAGAAACACTGCAGGGATTGTACAGTAGACACGTTACTCAAACATGAGACTTTAAAGTGCGCCGAATCTCATTGCGAGATGTCGAGCTTGCCTGGTGTATGTATAAAGGAACAGAAATATATTTCTAAAGTATGTTTGTGGACACTACATGATTAAAATGACACTACTTTAAAATGTCAGTTGTGTTTTTGTAGAGCTTCTGAATGAGCGTAGATTGTATTTTTGAAATCTCTGTGTAGCATTCAAAACTGAAACCTTACGTATGCATAGTCTTTGATCAGAGGTGCAATCCTCATAGTTAAAGGTATCTCTAATATTCAACATTTTGGGACATTTCCATAATTCACTTTGAAGTAGTTCCGACACATATACTGAACACTCTGCATAATTTGTTAAGGAATTATATGTAAGAATGCATACATTTCCTTATCTGTTTATTATGAAACGCTATAGGAACCACGAACATTGCAACGTAGTTTGGAGGCACCCGACCCATCTAGACAAAATACATCTATGAAACTATGACTGATAAAGTACTAATGCAGCATCGGAGTTCAAACAGTCAGGTTTATCTTCTCTCGTAAATGGAAACAAAAAACGGCGAGAAGAGAACGTGACTCAAAATCATAACTGTAAGTAAGAAACAGGAATCATGTGATGTAAGCATCAAGATATTAGCACAAATTGTGCTCACAATACAAAATAAACATCCTTGCAGGAAGCATATTCACCGATAAACGAGCTTTAGTCCTAACTTCTTCTGAGTATATGAAAAAACCGAAATCCAAAAGGAGAGTCTAAAGAATACCCAAGTTATGTGCTAAACAGATCTTCATGAAAACGGAAGTTCCAAATGATAAGACTTCCTTGTAGCTGCAGGGGAGGGAGAGAGAGAGAGAGAGAGAGAGAGAGAGGGGAGAAAGTTTGGGTAAAACTAGTGGAAAGTTGCTGTTCAGGTTGTGAGTGAGAAGGGTGACTAACTGCCGTGCAAGAGAATAACTCCTCTCCGGCGGAGACCAATTGCAGTCTGTCCATAGACTGTCAACACCATTTAGCTCTCATAGTCGTGCCATTGGGAAGTTATTCAACTTGAACTACAGTCAGATACTGCAAAAACACAGCTGATGTGGTCTTTTTGGCCGATAATGCTATCTTGAACTTTTTTGGTGGTGGCGGCGACGACGATATATACATTTCCATATGAACCCAGACAGTTTGAATTCAGGTGTCCACAAGTTCAGAGGGGTTTCATCACCAGTAATGATGCGATGGAGAAAGTGGCAATGTTCTTACTCGAAGCGTTGCAGACGTGTTAGTGACAGGTGCGCGCACAACAAAGTTTTCTGTATCCGAGTGATCATGCACAATACTGAACACAGTACCAGTTTCTCAGCAATGTCTACGATTCTTACTTGCATGTCGTCCTGTACTCGACTCGACTCGACACACGTTCTCGATCGTGATTGATGTTGATGTCCGGTCAGGCCGCTGTTCATCATTCACATCTGTCTTCCCATTTACGAATGGATTACACCATATTCACACTTGCTTCCGTTACACAAAAGCGTCTTCATACACTTCCGTGGCTGCCAGTTTGAATCCCTTGGTATAATCGAGACTCTAGATATATTTCTGTAGGAAAATCATAGTTGACGAATTTTCTCACTGATTCTAGTTTAGTTAGTACAGTAATAATCAAAACAAAATATGTGAGGTAGAAACTTTTTCCTGGGCATAAGTCTGGGAGCCATATTGAAAAATGGCTGAAAAAATTAGATTCTAGTTCTAAAGATCTGAATTTTTATTAAAAAATAGATATTACAAAATCAATGAAGGAACTGGTTTGAAGAACGAGAAACAGACATTCGTATTCAATTTTCAAAAAATAAATAGTTCGTCATCTGGGGCTCGTGCGAACCCTAAAATTAGAAACCCATTTTTAAAAATTGTTAATTTCTTGAGAAAAAAAAGAAAAGTATATTCCCCTCCATCTTGGTGTTTAATAAGCAAATTTAAACAGGTAAACCGATATTCAATTTAATTTTTTGATAGGTTTATAGATGGCCAGTTGGGACCAGGAGGACTTCTTGAAAGGAGCCCATCGTTAAAATTGGGCGATTTTTTCAAAATACTATTTTATTTCCACTGTATTGTTATTTTATATTATAACAGATTTCAAGCCCTATTTAAAACTTCGCAAACAGGCATACCGATTCAATTTTCAAAAGCCTCATAGATGATCATATGGACCTTGCGTGCCACTAAAAACAAGCCCATCGTTAAAATTTGACGATTTCTTGAAAATAAGCTAATTTATTTTCCCCATCTTGGTAGTTTTATAAACAGATTTTAAGGTACGCGAACAAATATTCAGATTCAGTTTCCAAGAGATTTATTGGTAGCCATTTGGGGCCAGCTGAACCCTTGAAAAGGAGGCATCGTTAAAATTTGATGATTTCTTGAAACCAAATTTATATTATTTCAGCTTATTTTTATTTTATATTATACTATTTAATATCATTTTATAGATTATAGCTGAATCTCCTGTACAGGTTAGTCTATGATTTATACAGACTCATTGTGACAATCCGTACGAACTACACTCTGGAACTGTGAAGCTGCATATCTTTCTCACTAAAGAAGTACAATGTAACCAAAAAACATTCTTGTCGATTTTAACGTCGCATGGGATGACTTGATCACTAATACGGAAATAAGTACCTCAGGTGCTGAAAAACCGATCGGGGTCGGAGTGGGAACATTGATCGTAAAAAGACAGGAAATTTGAACACTCACAGCAGTCACAGATCGGGTAGTGACGAATAGAAATTGAATTGTCGAAGCAGCTCGTTCGAGGTTGTCTGCTTTAGGACCTTACGGTGGTTTCGTCCGCAGCCGAATGAAGTCGCCGAATACGTCAAGCTTTTAGATATAATGCTGTAAATAAGCGCACCACCAGGTATTGGTTCCAAAAAATCGTTCCGGAGATGGTGAACCTCGCAGAGTTAGCCGAAAGCCCTGGATAACGAGACATTAAAGGCAGTCATAGAGCAGGACAGCAACTAAGCGTATGGTGAGCCTGCTGAACGCTTCCAGGCTTGTGATGAAACAATCAAAATTCACCTGCACCGCGTAGGAAATGCATACAATTGAGCAAGTGTGTATTACACATATTGTTGGAAGCCAACAAGGACCAAACAGTGAAAGTGTTTTTCGTTGCTTTCTCGGCACCGGAACAAACTCATATTCGACCGAGTGATCACTAGTGGCGCGAAGTGCGTCCTGTATGAGACTCCGAAGTCTGCCAGACCTTAGTTGTCACCGTTGATCCTGTTCCTAACATCACAAGACCACCTCTATACGCACGCACTGTATCTGGTGGACTAGTCGCCAAGTGGTGCACTATAAGCTACTACTAACGGGCCAAATCATCACTGAGGACCTGTTTACGCAGCCGTTGGAGCATGTTCAACAGGCACGGAAGCAGAAGGAGCCAGCATTGGTGAATTCCAAGGATGTACTGTTCCTTGCCGACAATGCCAGGCCGTAAGTGATGCGGTGACCAGAGATACTATACAGCAAATAGGCTGGGAGACACTGTGCAACCTAGCGTACTCCCCGGATCTTGTGCCAACAAATTATCACCTGTTCCATTCTCTGGGAAACAACTTTGTGGAAAAACCTTCTCCAATCAGGTAGATTTTTGGTAAGCACACACGGCCTTTTTTGCTTCCAAGATCCCTAGTTTTACCGACAGGGTATTGTCGGTATACAGGAACGACAGGTATACAGGAACGTAGGCAAAACGTGCTGGATGCCAATGAGGATCACTTTGAGAACTAACGGCAATTGACATTTTCTGTATACCTGTCTTTTCCCGACTATTATAAGCTTCAAGAATTGTTTTGTTACCTTGTTTTTCTGTACAAAAATGCTGCGTAATTTTTTAGTTTTCTGGAGAGTGGAGCTAAAGCATACCAAAATTTTCATCTTGAACGATTTGTGAAGAAATCAAAATTGCTGTTTGATACTATTCAAAGAATTAAGGAGCCAAGATCTAAACCAGGTCAATCAGTAAAAGTTACACAACGTTATGCCAAAAAATGAAATAAAATAAAAATAAATTCTCTGAAGAAAAATACAAGATTCTATAGGATTCTTAAAATTACGAACGAAAAAGACTGCGTCTTTGATGAAATCTTGAAGTATGATATCACACTTTCGACCAGGCTGTTTGATAGAGATGACTTTACTTCAACAACTGCGAAATACACTCTGTTATCTGAACTACTGAAAAAACTTTAACGTGATGATTATATATTTTCTGCTTTAACCAATCAACCTCTTTGCATTTTGTTGATGTCATGAACCAACTAACAAGTAAGAAAAAATGATGTTAAAAGCTTTAAACATCAGGATATATGCACAACAGCCTTTGATATATCTTTAAAGAATAAACTTCGTATAAGGAAGTTACACAAAAAGGTTAATAAAGAAGTACACAAAAGAGAGAGAAAGCACTCGCTCGAATATGGGTGTGTTCTGGTGCCGAGAAAGCAACGAAAAACACTTTCACCGTTTGGTCCTTGTTGACTTCCGACAGTATGTGGAATACCCATTTGTTCAATTGTATGCATTTTCTATGCGGTGTAGGTGAATTTTGTTTCATTACAAACCTGGAGCGTTCAGCAGGCTCACCATACGCTTAGCTGCCGTCCTACTCTATGGTTGCCTTTAGGGTGTCGCCATCAAGGGCTTTCGGCGAACACTTCGTGGTTCATCATTTCCGGACCTGAATTTTTGGAACCAATACCTGGCGGTGCGCCTATTCAAAGCATTATCCCCAAAGGCTTGACGTATTCGGTAACTTCATTCGTCTGCTGACAAAACCACCATAAGGTCCTATTGCCTGTATTTTTACGATCAATGTTCCCACTTCGACCCGATCGGTTTCCTAGCACCTGAGGTACTTATTTCCGTATTAGTGGTCACGTCATCCCATGCGACGTCAAAATCGACAAGAACAAGAATCGACATTGTACTTCTTTAGTGAGAAAGATATGCAGCTTCACAGTTCCAGAATTTAGTTCGTACGGATTGCAACAATGAGTCTGTATAAATTCTAGAATAGGCTGTACAGGAGATTCAGCTATAATCTATAAAATGATATTAAATAGTATAATATAAAATAAATACAAGCTGAAATAATAAATTTGGTTTCAAGAAATCGTCAAATGTTAACGATGCCTCCTTTTCAAGGGTTCAGCTGGCCCCAAATTGCTACCAATAAATCTCTTGGAAACTGAATCTGAATATTTGTTCCCCTGGCTTAAAATCTGTTTATAAAATACCAAGATGGGGAAAATAAATTAGCTTATTTTCAAGAAATCATCAAATTTTAACGATGGGCTTGGTTTTAGTGGCCCGCAAGGTCCATATGACCATCAATGAATCTTCTGAAAATTGAATCTGTATGCCTATTCGCCATGCTTTAAACAGGGCTTGATATCTGTTATAATATAAAATAACAACACCTGGTTTAAATTTGCTTATTAAACACGAATGTGAAAAAAAAATTATTTGTTTTGAAGAAATCATCAATTTTTAAAAATTAGTCTCCTCTTTCAGGGGTCCACGAGCCCAGATGGTGACCTATTTATTTTTTGAAAATTGAATATGAGTGTCTGTTTGTCGGGTTTCAAACCAGTTTCTTCATTGATTCTGTAATATCTATTTTTTAGAAATGCAGATCTTTAGAACTAGAATCTAATTTTTTAAGCCAATTTTCAATATGGCGGTCTCCCAGACTTATGTTCAGGAAAAAGTTTCTACCTCACACATTTTGTTTCGACTATTAATGTACTAACTAGAATCAGTGAGAAACTTCGTCAAGTATGATTTTCCTACATAAGGATATATATGGCCTGGACTAGTATGTAAAAACCAGATGACACTTCAGATCACCTAGTGTCCCCGGTGGGTGAGTGGTTAAGCTCTCTGCCTTGTGATCAAGGGATCCCGGGTTCGATTCTCGGTGGAGCTCTAGTGATTCGTAGCCAACGTTAATTGTAGGTCCCGTCCTTAGTAGCTTACCAGCTCATTGAGGAGGTTAATAACAATTGAATCAATCACTTCGGATCACCACGTTTGACCAAGTTTTCAGATATCTCACCATCTTTCTCACTTTCCTCTTTAAAACATTTTACGGTGCTGCGCCCTAAGGTCTTCAAAGTACTAAACGAAAGTACTTGTAACAGATCAAAATTATACGTTAGTTTTCTTACTCTTGATTATATAGATCTTGCCATCCTATTTATTGAACATACCTTGTAATAATAAATGAAGTTAATAAAAGTACACACCATATTAATTACATCCTTTAGCCTGAATGTTACTCGGAATTTAATTGATGTCCAAGGAGAATTCGCTGATAGCTACACAAGGACAGCCATCCGAGAGTGAGTTATTTAATTATGATCATGAGTCGTTTTTCATGTAATTCATTATTTAGAAACAAATTCTTCATTTATGAGGTCTGGGGAATAAGTAATGGCAATTATTTTCTCTTCTCGAAGATAATTTTTTTTCAAGAATGTAACCGTACACTTCGTAGAGCCTGTCACCCATAGGACGTAAAGACTTCACCAGATAGCAGTGTGTCTTATGGTTGTTGCATGGAAGGCGCGAGAACATTAGTGGTGAGTCAACGGTCGTGCAGGATGGAAGCTACTGGGGGTGGAAGGTACTATAGCACCCACCATACTCACCGGATCTCTCCCTGTCTGATTTCGACCTTATACCCAAAGTAAAGAAAGCAGTGCGTGTGAGACGGTTTTGTCTTGAGGGTACATTGTCGTTACCGTGAAACATAGATGTCTCGACTTCAACTTGATCGAATGGATGGTATTCGATGCCTCCCACATAGCTGACAGTGTGTTGTGACTGCTCTGGGAGATTACTTGTAGTATTCCTAGGGCGATATGTGTGCGCTCCCATTGTTTATGCGTTACCAATGTAGTCCTCTCAAGTATTTATAATAAGCGCGTGTAGTACGTTGGTTCAGGACTTTTTTTCGCACTTACCTGCCTACCCCTGATGACCTGCACTATTAATTATTTAACAATACCGAACCGTTGCTCCTTCCATTTGTATATTGTGAAACTGTGTGATCGTACCGTATTCTCCAGAATAAAATAGCTTTCATGACTTATGGCCCAACCCTCGTATGTAGATTGTGTCAAGTATCGCCAAGTATTTGTGGCAAGCACTTCCCAGTGTCGAAATTTTTGTATTTTGGTAGCATCTGATCCTCAAAACGCTTCTATCGTTTCTTTTGCAAAGAAATATTTCAGAGATAAAGAAGAGTTCATAATATTCGTCACTAATATATAGGGCCTATATTCTAGCAAGTTTACACTGTACTGAAATGGATTGAGCATCATAATGAACAATTGTTAACTTTCTTTGAGAGTGTGAAAATGCCTAACAGAATCAATTTAAATCCAGTGAAACCTCATTATTTGCAATATAATGAAACTCACGAAAGTATCCGTCCGTTGGTGCGGGATGAGTAAAATACGTTAACAACATTAATAGACGTACTACTACTACCACAACTACTACTAATGTTATACTTCTACAACAACTTCTACTAGTACTACAACTACTAATACTACTATCATAACATCACATTTAATCTGCTTTAAAACATTAAATCTAAATATTTTTTGTTTACAACAATGGAAATTTGAATTTAAAAATCTAAGCTATTTATTTATTTCTGATTGTTGAATATATATATACAAGGTGTGATAAAAAAACGGCGAATTAATTTTTATAGGAGCAACTGCTGACGCTACATCCATTTGAAGTAATAAGTCCAATAGCCTGATCTGTTGAGATAGTCAGTGTCAAATGTGAACAAGTTGTGACTTGTCAATCGACTTCCAGAGCAGAAGAGTAAGGTCGTATTTACCGTGTCTGTCGCGCATCAAGGATTTCGAACAACGCGTTAGCATTATGTTTCGTTTTAAGTTACAAAAAAGTGCCAAAGAAGCTCATGAAATGTTAAAATCAGGGTATGGCGATAGTGTGGTGACTCTGAAGACTGTTTACAAGTGGTATGAGCGATTTAAAAGCGGAAATGAGTCGGTTGAAGACGAGCAACAATCGGGACGTCCTTCGACCCCCAAGACAGACGAGAATGTGCAAAAAGTGGCAAGAATGGTTCGTTCAAACAGATTATTGACTATTTGGAAGCTTACAGAAGAACTGAACATCTCGTACGGGTCCGTGCAAAGCATTTTAACCGATAATTTGCAAATGAGACGAGTGAGTGCGAAATTTGTTCCCAGACCTTTGACGCATCGCGCCACACCTCGCTTCTGATCTGCGAATTTTTGGCCAAAAAAAAAGTTTCTGTCTGTCCAGATCTGCCTTACTCTCCAGTTTTAGCACCATGCGCGCTTCTGGATCCTCCCCCAAATTAAAACAATGCTAAAAGGAAAACGTTTTTACATCATTGCCGACATTGAGAGGGCCACGACGGAGCAGCTGAAGGCCATTCCGAAAGATGCTTTCCAGAAATGCTTCCAATCATTGAATCAACGTTGGGATAGGTCCGTCGCTAGCTAAGAAGAGTACTTTGAAGGATATTAATTCAAATTTTAGGTAAGGTTATTACTTTTTTCATAATAAAATTATTCACCGTATTTTTTGATCATACCTCATATATATAGTAATAATAAAGAAATATTCTTGAATTAACAGTACTTACAACTTAATTAAAACCACATTATGCTTTACAGTATGCTACGTTTATTGTTTAACTAACCCTTGAACTTACGGAACCCGAAATATGATCTTTAAATTATCGAGAAACAAGACTGAACCGGCCACATATCCAACTCCTCAGTACATCAAGTTATAGTATAAGGGGTTTCACTGTATGTTTAATTACGTTTAGAACTATAAGACGGGTGGAGTCCGACCAAGGCTCGAGAATGTGTATGTGCCAGTCCTGGATAACGAACCAACTCCCTTTTACTTACAGACGAAAGGAATCCCCCCCCAACTGTTTTTGTTAAAAGCAATTTTAATTCATTTAGTTCCCGTTTTATCGTCCTGAAGGCCTATGCTCAGTTTAGTAAAATATTAAAATGAATTTATTTATGGCTTTTAGGCATCTATGACTCAGACCAGAATAGGTTAGGGGAAAAATACGGGAAGGTGTCCGCTAAGGCTAAGTTGAAAGTCATGTCGGCATTTGTCTGGTAACTCCTGACCGAACTTCAGTCAAGGAAAGAAACTGATATCGAACTAAGCCTCCCGAATGCGAAGCCTACAACAAGATATTAAAAGATACATAGGACTTAAGCAAGATTGATATTGAAATCAATCTCGATAGCTTTCGGGAAACTTCCTGTCATTTGAAGAATTTATGCTCTGACTTTTTCGAAAACTTTCCAGACGCTTGTAATTAATTCCCTTGGCTTAACCAAAGAATGTCTGCAGGAAGGATTAGACGTGACTGCGGCGCTTATAAATCATCCAAGAAGACTTTTAGCAGATGTTTATTCTGCCGCTTAGAAATCAGAAAGTTGATCAAGTTAAGGATTATTCTTACTGTAGTGAAATTCCAGGAGCGGAGAAATGACTAGATAGCATTCAAAACGAATTAAATGATAATATTAAAGGAAGGGAGAAAAGTGGATTTCTCCCGAATACAAAGCTAAAGCTCTACTGACTGACCTATGGCAGCCCAGTATGTGTAAGTAGAGGTAAAGTAATATAGGGTGAAGGGAAAGAATCTCGGAAGGTAATGTCCAGGAACTAGTTAGTAGGTACCATCCTAGCATTTGCCTGGTACGACTAAGGAAAATCCAGGAAAACATAAATGAAGATGAGCGGCCGCTGAATTCGTTCCAAGGACCTTCTAATGGCTAAACCAACTCTCTACCAACTGCGCTACGGCCGCTTAGTTTGTGACATTGTAACTTGTATAAATCTAATACATAACGTAGGCTAATTTGATATTTAAGTTCCATTCACTTAGTATTGCTCCTTCTTGGTGTTTATCATATAATTTCCCGTCAGTGTATTTCTAGACTGGGGAGATGCAGTTTGGAGCAGCAACAGCATATTAAATCATTTGGTCCTTTTCCGCATCCTAAAAGTATCGATCAACCCGCAGAACTGCAGTGTCATTCCTGGTTGCTCTCCTTTAAGGATGAGAGGCGAGATGGTACCGTACGTACACACCTACCCTTTGGAAAAAATATAGTTCCCTTGTCTGATCTCACCGAGGTTCCTATCTCTCTCTTCTCCTCTATTTTGAGTGGCGTATTCTTATGCAAATAGATTGAAAGGTAAGGAAAAATGAAAGACAAAGAAAGAGAGAGAGAGAGAGAGGGAAGGGTGGGGGGGAAAGCCGGTAACACCTGAGGAAAGTTACAATCTCATGGAATTGATTTTTCGGTGACGCATTCCGATGAAAATAAAATAAAGAAAAGCTTAATCAGCCGTTCTTTTCCACACTAAGGAAACAATTTTCATTTATGAATGATCTGTCTTTTACAGAAAAAAAACAAGAAAAACTTTGAAACTTTTCTATTTGATGATAAAAAGGAAATGAATTTTTCTATGGTGTATAACTGTGTGCGTGAAAGAATTTTTCTCCATTATTTTTCCATTTTATTGTACAAGATCTGGAAATAAGCTTATATGTTCAATACTTTTGTGTGCTGTTTCGTTGTCAAAAAATCCCCTCCTTCTTTCTTCTTTTTCTCGCTTACGTTTCAAATCCTCTTTCGAAATCGAAAGCTTCTTAACAGTCCAAAGCGTATTGTAAAGAGAAAGAAAAAGTTATATTGTAATAGAGAAATGTGATCTGAGTTTTATTTTACTTTATTTTATTTTAGTGGGAAATCTTGGCAGAAACTGGTACTAACTTTTCGTTTCCCTTTTGAATATTTTTAAAAAAGAAACAATGACAACAGTTCTTTTGCTTCTATAAACAAAAAATATTAAAAATAAGATGAACAGCTGATTGATGAAAAATACCTGAGTTAATTTGGAACCATTTTGAGAAAAAAAATATATCAAAGTGTTTTCAAAGCTTATTCCTTTAGATTGTTACAACGTCTACTTCAGAGACAGATTTTATGGAAATTTAATTTATTTATGGCGTTCTGGCATATTTGACTAAAGCCGGGATAACGTAGGATAGAGGATGGGGAAGATATCGGCCAGAACCTTACTTAATGTACCATCCCAGCATTCGCGCGGGAGAACTGAGGGGAACCTTGGAAAATCTCAGTGAAGATAGTCAGCAACGGAGTTCGATCCTGCGTATCTACCCATTACCGCTGCAAAGTCCACGACGTTACCGCCTGTACCACGGATGCTGGTAGATTTTATGGGATCACTAACAAGCAAACATACTGATGGGGCAGAAAAAACTTATGGTTTTTTTTCTTCTGTCATGTTTACAATGCTAAATTATGTCCACATGCAAATTTTGGCAGCTCGAGCGGATATACTTTGGGAGATATAGGTGATATAAAAGTCAGATTCTTGTTTCTGGAGAGTGATACAAAAGTGTGGAAATATCCTTATAATTTTACATTGATGAAAGCAATGGAAAGCAAATACGAAGTAATGGATACCGGGTGGAAGGTTTGTTTTTCATGGTCGCCATCTTGAAGTCCGCCATATTGAATCATGATTGATTTTCTTAATTAGGAAGGTTTTTTTGTAACATGTCATTCTGGGCTAGAATTTCACGAGAAATACGTTTCTGATGTTAGTTTTGCCGTTAATGTATTCTTGTGAGAGGAAAGGGTGTGTGAGACTCGTCTGGGCTAATAATGTAATAGTCACAAAACACCCATTTCGTTTTGAAATAACAGAGGAAATGAAACCCAAATGCACACAAATCCATATCGATAGGGCACTGTAGCCAGGAACAATTAATGTGCGTTTGGGTCTCATTTCCTCTGTTATTTCAAAACGAAATGGGTGTTTTCAGATTATTGCGTCATTACCCCAGACTAGTGTCACATAACCTTTTCTCTCACAACAATACATTTACGACAAAACTGGCATCAGAATCGTGTTTCTCGTAAAATTCTAGCCGAGAATGACATGTTACACAACCCCCTTCCCATTTAAGATCAATCTACATTCAATATGGCGGCCTTCAAGATGGCGGCCATGACAAACCACTTCTTTAACCTCTTAGCGCCTTCCACCCAGTATCCATTGCTGTGTGTGTTTACTTTCTATTTCTTTCAGCAATTAAAAAAATATAAAAGTTTTTCCACACTTTACTATCATTCTCCAGAAACACGAATCTGACTTTTATATCATCGATATCTCCCAAAGGAACTGCGCTCGAGTTTCCCAAATTTGCATGCGCATACACTTTGATATTTTAAACATAACGGAAGGAAAAAATCATAAGTTTTTTTTCTGCCCCATCAGTATGTTTGCTTCTAAGTGTTGTAGTACACGTATGCGAGTAGTACTCGTATTTAGGTAAATAAGAAATTATAAAAGAGATTTTTTTGCTTCGATAGGTCGTGACTCCTATGAATAGCACATTCTGGTGATGTGAGTTCAATCTTTTACTGTCTGGTATTATCATGTAGCTGGGTTCTGCTGGCTT
This sequence comes from Lepisma saccharinum, assembly GCA_022664845.1. Taxonomy (NCBI): domain Eukaryota; kingdom Metazoa; phylum Arthropoda; class Insecta; order Zygentoma; family Lepismatidae; genus Lepisma; species Lepisma saccharinum. The sequence goes on along the minus strand of JAGDQP010006699.1, from coordinate 48,684 downwards.
ATGGGTAGGGCTACACAAAATTCAACATTAGTAGATATAATGCAAGAGAAAATTATACTTCTATGATTGATTAACATCTGATTTTTGATCAAATCTGATTTGATCTCTTGGTGTAAACCACTAGGCTATTCTCTACATAATTCTTGTATTATTTTCCTCTGATTTCAAAATTAAGAACAACCCATGAACAAAATTATTACATATATGCATAAGCATTCAATTACATTATTATCATAGAAAGTCAAGCCGTTTATTATTTAAATTAAGTGGAAAAGCAACTTGTTTGTCACCTTCATACAGGGAGAGATTACTGCTATCATTGTAGATATCTTGTGGACAAACATTAATTACACACAACTACACGCATACACACACCAATACAATTCACATAAATACCGAACGGCCGTGGGTCAGTGATGGAGCGTTAGCTTAGCATTCGGGAGATCGTGAGTTCAATCCCAGCAGCCGACCATCCTGACTGAGGTTTTCCAGGGTTTTTCTTTAGTCACTCGAGGCAGATGCCCGGCAACTTAGTTCCTGGTCGACATCTTCCCGCATCCTTTCCCCTCCACTATTCCGGCCTAAGCCCTAGTGACCTAAAGGTCATAAATAAAAGTCCAAATTCAAATACAATTGTCATAATTAGCTCATGTATACATATCCTCATTCATACAAACATGAAATTCCACAAAATAGACATATACTTACATAAAATACATGTAAAATTCCATATTCTTTATATCTTTAAATATAATGTTTCAACTTAAAATCACAAGTTAATTTACTTACGAACATATTCTATTTATTTTATTTCGTTTCGTAAAAAATATGAATAATCTTTATAATGTGTTAGTTTTTTCTTTATGTGTTCCTCAGATTCGCAAGGCAAATTATATCTAACAATTAACATTGTCACAACCTTCTTCCGTATCCCAAGAGATGTCATATCTGATGCAAGTGCTTAGATCTTAGATGTTTAGGCCTTAAACATCCAGAAACTGTCTCTTCAATTTAATAACAACCTCATTTATTCATTTGTTAAACTCTGAAAAAATTTCAGGGATTGAAACTTCTCCCAGAGATTCTTAAAGTGATTTATAATACAGTTTACAATATAATTTACGATGATATTTGTTAAAATATTTATGCAAATTACAGCTTGAGAATTATTCTGGAATAATATCAGTTTGTTCTTTGATGTTTAGTCCTTCACAAGTAGAAAAAAATCCTGTCATTCGAGGGATTTAGTATATTTTTATTAGACTTGTTTTCTCCAGAGGATATGGATGATGCCACGAGAAACCTGCATACTAAGTGTTAAAATGGATTATAAATTGGAATTAATCTCCATTTCAGGGTATGGGTTTAAATTCTGGCTATAACAATTTAGTATCTTCCTGCGGAATACTTGATACTAATATTTGAAGTCCGTAAATTTGCAAGATCGGGTATGCTACACTCCCATAATAGGTACAAAATCTTTTCACAAGGGAAGAATTTCTTTAGAAATATTTTTCAATTAATTTCATATTTAACATTACGATAGATTTGTTTTCAATATATAATATCTTCCTGCTTAAGTATTGTATAGAACAGTTCCCAAGAGATAAAAAAAATCGTCAAAATATAAAACATATTTTCACATGAAAAGGCACACAGCATATTTTTTATTTACTCTGATGGTTACTTCACACCGTGTCTCAAGAAAGGTAGGGGGGGACGAAAAGAATTTATTGATCTCTCCGTTTTCGAGACAATAGCATCCAATGACACACTGGAAAATTATTGCCCTTTTGGGTGCAATCTATTCTGGAGGGGATCACGCATGTGGAACATTTGTCATAACCATAAATGGAACGACTACTTGTCTGGAAATAGTTTAAAAAAAAACATGTTTTTTCTTTTTATGGCTTACAACAAACACTGCTGGATGGTACATTGTTTAATGTTTATTGCGCTATAAAATATATATTAAACCATTTAGTTCACTTCCACTTGATGGTTCATCCCCTGCCGAGGGAATAATTGCTTCTGGATACTAAATATACAATATTGTCCCCCCTCCCCCCCAAAAAAACACTACTGGTTTTAGTTGCAGCTCACCATAAGATTCTCTTCTACTGCTTTGAGTAATGTTGTCCAGTCCCATCCTTCAAGGATGACTTTTGTAGAATGTAAGCAAGTTCTAGGCCCATAGTTGGCCAAGAAGTTAGCATTTCTACATTCTATGCTCGTGATCACGAGGTCAACTCCATGAGTTACATTTACTGAAATGGTTTAGAGTTCATTTTATTAAAAAAAAATATAGGCTCGTTTAGGACATCAATAAGAATTCAATCTATAAGGAAGTTATGCTATTGTCCTAATAGGCAAACAGTGTATTCGGGTCGATGACATGAGGGGGGAAAGAAATTAAGCTTGACTAACAGGTAGTGCAGCTCTTTCCATTCTGTGTGTCAGCAGTGAGCGCGCCGTGTTGAATCGTGCTTCTCCCACTCTCTCTCTCTGTCCGTTCTGTATTTTGATGGTTTTTGAGGTAAGGAAGACAACTTTCTCGTGCGACTTACTACAACTGAGGATATAACTGATATCACTGAGGAAATAACATGTAGCAACAGTGCGTATAAACTATGGCTAAGTACTAGGCGACAGCTGTCTCTTCTTTTGGTTGGCAAAACGAAAGATAGAGCTCTTTTCTTTCCTTATTATCAGTATAGTTACTTTTACACTAAGACTTTGTGTATCATAACGTTTTGAATAGCACACAGAAAATTCATCATTGCAGTGACCAGGAATCGAACTAGAATCTCTCAGTTCCCGGTGGAGTGTATACCACCAACTGCGGTACTACCTCAAGATCAATTGGGGTATACGAGTTCGTTTGCAGGTGACTGTAGCCACCAACCTGCGCCTTCTTCAGGCCTTCAAATATACATGACCGGAACTGGGGCAGTTAAAACTATAACTTCTCCAGGAAAACTTATCTGCAGTATTTGCAATGGACATACTTCCTTTAATGCACTTCTGCAGTACTGTTTTATGACTATAAGAAGTCTTAACTTGCTTGGTATAGTGGCGAAGGTAAATGCCGATGGATCACCACTGAGAAGACGGTACTACTGGAACAGATTGTAGTCTTGGTGATCATCCTGACTGAACTTCTTTCTGCTATAGGATATAACAAGAACTGTAGAGGGATAAATCTGGCTACCTTGGCTACCACCCAACTGGTTCCCTATCCTTTCCAATCTACTTCTCATGGAATTGAATATCGTATTGACGTCATACTACACCATTAGAGTAAGCCGGAACACCATCATATCACTAGCTCATTCGTGTCACACGTTTCAGCATTTAGTGTGTGTGAGCACGAAGTATCCATTCCGAACCCACCTATCGCAATATGTTTATGTATGTCTACTCTGCTATAATTAATTGCAGGTTTTGCAACTACAAATGGAGAGTTCAGCTCATTTTAGAGACTAGTTTATTTAGAAGGCTAGTTAAAACACATTAGTTTGTTCGACTAATTCGCCAGTGAGATGAAACCCTATAGGAACATGACGATGTTTCTGATAATATCATAGTCTTGAAAATTCATGAGCACCTCTAATAAGCGAAAAAAACAACTGAAGTTCAGATAGTAGTAATCCGGAACAGAAGTAGATTTTTAAATGGGAAGTGTTTTGTCCTTAAAATGCTATTTATTGTTCAACCATTTTGAATAATTAAAAGAGATTCATTGCGGATTAAACCACTTTCTATTTTGAAACTGCTATAGCAGTACGAGTGAAGTAAAGTAGTACCTCGCTTTCTGACACTCCATAGTGCAAGCGACTTCCAGCATTTGGGGATGGTGGCAATGAAACAAATAAAGGAACTCAAATACTGATCATGTTGGACCCGGTTCTGCTGATTTAAAATAGTTTGTCCGTCTCTTGTCACACACTGAAGAACCGATGTTTGCATGGTCATCTTTGAGAAACACCATCCAACGCCGGAGGTGAAGTGTATCTTGTCTGAACAACGCATTTAAGTCCTCTGCGCATTTAAATCTTCTCATATTGAATGAACACTCATTATAGGCAGCGACACGAACCAAACTTCTCGTTCGTTCCTTTGCTATAAGTAAAAATGTGATATGCGCGCGAACTTAGTTTCCTTGCCAACTACAGTCACTCGATCCTGTAAACTACTTCGAACAGGTCAGAAAAAAATCGTTGAGATAGGTTCGATGGCGTACTACACATATCTATTTGCAACATAGTGTTCCTCACCCTGTACCGTACTTTATAACCGTACTTCATCATCGTAGCAATATACAATTTCTTTAGACTTGAAACCAGTCAAGTCGTTGAATTATATGTTGGTCTTGCACGTACACAGACCTGTTCCAATTTTTTTTCTTTAGTTCGTCTCCTGCACCACTAAAAGAATTAGTCCCAAGGCAGACACAGACATTTCGTCTTGGTCTGACTGCCTACGTGTCCTTTGAGTATACGTTATTACATGTCAGTTTGTGACCCAAGGAAAAAAAAGTAGTTCCATTTGACGTGGATTACCATGGTAACGGTGAGACTAGGCGAGACGAAAGGAAACTAGCGACGGCCCAAGAAACTATGAAAGGAAATGTGTCACAAACATGCATCTACCTTTCGTGGGTGACCATTTTCTCTCTTTATTGTTCGTAATGCTTGTGTTTTCATTCTGCAGCACACAGGAGGTAAAAGCCACTTCGCGTTCTTCTTTCTTTTATTAACCACTTCAATTCAATGTTGTTTTTCACGTCTTCCTACGCCCACATTTATCTAACATCTCCCTAACTATAGTACACCTCCTGTATAAGTATAATATTTCCTTCAGTATTTAGACAAGAAAATTTAAGTGTGTAGGTCTAGAGCCGAAATCGGGTCAATTTTGGTGACCCTTCGACTGCATCACCCGGTCTGAAACTTGACCCGTTAACCCGATTGACGCGGCCTTGATCCGAATGACCCAACTGACTCGGTAACCCGGTATTTATCCAAATTACCAGACTTTGTGACCCGGCGATTCAATGATCGAAACTTGACCCAATCTTGACCCGTTAACCCTGTAGTGAATCGATTTAACCTTGTCTTGTTCCTGGGGCTTGAATCCATCAATATTCTCATTTGTGAGACTCACAGATTCTTTCAAGGGATCATTTTCCTTCTGAGACTATGAGACTATTATGAGACTAAATAGCAGGTATGAGACTATTTCCATATGTTATTAGTATTGTCAGTCTTCTGGGAGTTATCAGCCTGGTTCCCTGTCACTCCTGCAAGAAACACTGTTTAGACGCAACAGCTCATAACAAATAAAGATGTAAAAACGCTGCTTTGTCTTCTGGGTTACCATATCAGGCCGGATCTTAAGCATATTACCGATAACCCAGTCCGAAATGTCCCGATTGACCCGGTGACCCATTTCAGCTCTGAATATCACTATATCTACCGTCCGTTAAGTTTTTTCAGTGCTATTTCATATTTACCTAATGCGTTTTTGTTGTATGAAGTGAGTGGCTGTGTGAGACTAACGATCACATACACAACTCCTCATAAACTGAAGAACAAATGAACATCAGACAACAGAATGAAGATAAACAAATAATGGTGCAGAAATCTTACTTGTAACTTAATAAGCTCTCCATGTACGTCAAATAAACCAACAAACCAAGATACACTTTTGATCCACAAAGTAGTCGATTCTATGAATGCACAAATAGTACGCCTTCATACACTAATAGCGGAGATGTACATGCCTTACAACGACACATGCTGTTAGAAAAGATATAAACAAGCTCTATTAGTATCTGGATCATAAGTTGGCGGAGAATGCTTTGCATATACTACAGGCCTCAAGCAGGCGGAACAAGGTCAACCACACGTCGATCCAGAACATCCTATGTGTACTCCATACGATTAAGGTTCGGGACATTGCTGGCCTTCTGATATATTGCTCTCCAAATACTGGTCGACAAGGTGTGCTCGGTGGAACCGGACATTATCGTCTTGCAAAATGAATCCTTCACTTCATTCATGTGCATAAGATCTAGCATAACAATCAAAGATTCCAACCCGTTATCGATGAGTTGTCATGATTCTACGCGGTAGCACAAACAGTCCTCTCCTCTCAGAGAGAGATGACATTCTAAACAAACGCACCTGCACCTGTTACAGCGATGTTTGATGGATGGTAACGTGTCTCTCTTCTCGCCAGTCCTGTCTTCATCAGGAATCATTGTTCAGAAGAAAATATAAAACAGGTTTGTCACTGAAGAGTACTGACTACCACTGCCCATTGATCTAATTAATATGGTCCCTTGCACCGTTCAACAGTACACCTAGGCACAACACCGGTGTCCTGGCATACAGATGGTCATGTTCGACACTTCCGACTCAGTCTTCTGTTATGAACTTTACAATCACTCTGGGACAATTGTTCTGTTGCTCTCATGTATTTGATAAAATACACTAATAAATACAGCGGGTACAGTAACATCTTGCTTTTGTATTAGATTCTGGCTTTCAAGGAGAAAGTAGAACGTGTCCTTCACGTGTTTTTAATAATACTGCAGTTTAACTACTTCTTTTACCTTAAAGCACTGGAAACGCCTCAAAATGTTACGTTTTGCATTCCTGTAGCGATGAAAGGTACTAAAATGCGTACAAAATACCAAACTAGGGCCTAATGTCGAAGTTCTCATGTGATCCTTAGGTATTTGATTCGTGGTAATAGTAACTCCTCCTCTTTTGTATATTACACAATACGCTTCACATGACGAGATTTTCATTATTTTTCTAGTCCATACAATTTAAGACATCACTATTGACAACTGAGACTTAGACTGGGTTTTCCTGCCTGTGCAGCTGAACATATTTCTTAGAAAAAATGTGCATAAAATTTGGGTTGGTGGGCGGGGTGAATAACTTCTCCTTTATTCATGAACACAAATTTTGTTTTGTCGTACATAATATACAACGTACTTCATATAACACAATCTTCACTGTTTTTTTGTGGTGCGTAGAGTGCCGAATATGCTTTAAAACCATGGGGTGAAGTGATTGCCATGACATACACATAGTAGTTTCGTCATGATCTTTCAAGTCACATCCCCACCTAATTATCCATCACTCTAAGTACCAAAAAATAATGAACACCACGTAATTTGAAATGCATGGCGTTCAATGTACTAGAAGGACTCAAGAACTATCGTAACTTAAACACCGGTTTTCTGCGCCCAGGAATTACACGAGAAATTTTACATTAAGCCCTATTTTTGATAATTTGAACTCATTTTAGAATCTTTCATGGTTATAGGACTACAAAACTCGTAGCTTTTTGTAGCGCCCTATATCAGAAGTATAGCTTCCAGTATTACCGATTGGTATATATTAATTTGTTCAAATTGCGTTATCGTATAGTTATTAGGAAGTAAACAATTTTGGCAAACTATTGGGGCGTCATATGAAATCGTTTTACAGAACATCGAATGCAAAAATTTACTCACTCCATAGCACGTGTGGGTCATTCCATACCAAATCAACTAATAAAAAATAATTTTAGACCTTACGTTTTACAAAATGCGATTTGAAAAGCCGATACGATTAAACGTCAATATTTATCGAGATATTACGCAATTATTCACGTTTCTGCATCACATGGTGGTGGCTGCAACTCCCAAAATACGCATGTTTTTGAGGGTTTATTAGTAGAACGTTGAGTGTCACTTCAAGAAATGTTTGCTTCAACTTAGTATCGCAATATTTGAAACATGCTGAGTGTACATTATATTGCAATGGTTTTATTTGCCATAAAACAAAGATAATGCAGAAAATTTAGCTGAATGGAAGCATGTGGGTAGTGTAAGAAAGTTTGGTTTCTCGACTTAAAGTATATGGAATATTGGATTAGATACGTATTTCACCTCACAAAAAATATATATCTATTTTCGACAGCACATATTGAAAAGTCTTTGATCTTCAATCTGCGAGATTCTTTCTTCTTTGAGTGGTCGTTCTTCCTCCATGCTCTTCTCTCTCTCTCTCTCTCTCTCTCTCTCTCTGTGTGTGTGTGTGTGACTGACTGAATGTGAAAGAAATAGTTTTGTAGGTTGCCATGGAAACATAAGATGTAACAAGATGTGAGTCTGTTATCGAGGGAAAAATCTTGAAAAATGATGGAAGTCACACTTAACCGTGATGGTGAATCTTTTCTTAAGCTTGCGGAGTTATATATATTTGGTTTCAGTAAAAAAAACTCAAAACTACAGTTTTCAATTATCTACTTTCTTTCTTTCTCTACGGGTTGACATAGCTGTTTATTGTACTCCGTAATTGAATATGGTGAAACTGTCTAGACGAAAGTGGTTTTAAAGTACCACAAATTGATGTACCAGACACACTAAAACTAAACTGGGAATGAATGATAAATTATAGAAAACTGATAAGTTTATTATTATCTTTAAATCAATAATTTGTCTTCGAACATTTGATTGCTGTTTTTCAAGTTATATAATTAATGTGCCCAAGAAGTGCGATTAATGTGTACAAGAAGTGTAATTAATCAAAAAGTGTAAAAAAGTTTGAGGAGTTTTCTGAAGGTGAATTTTAAATACTTTTGTACTTTTACTATCACATTCACTTTCCAAATACTTCTTTGGGTTTCAGTAATAAAATATTTCTGTAAACTAAGATTCATAGAAAATATCAGATGACAACATTTTAAACTCTAACAAAATTCAAAATTTGATTTACCTGTACCTTTCTGATCGGAGAACTAACACTCCTGCCATCTATCTGTTAGTATGCGGAACGACATCAACAGCGGAACGAAAACAAGATCGGATCGGAACGTGGAAGGACTTGTCATTGTTGAAAGCAAAGAAGTGGGAAAATTTAAAAAATGAGCACATAGGACTATGTGAACTAAAATGAGAAGGTACTGGTGAAATTTAGGATGACTCGGAATTGGGGCTTGGAAATGGAAGAAAAGAATTGGTTGGTTCTTACAAAATCACTGGAAGAGATAGCCAATATCAATGAGCACATGATGATGGTTAAGGGTAAAAAACAAAAGGAAAGATATGGTTATAGCACATATATACATATGAACGTCAGGAATAAAGTTCGAAATAAATTACGAATATCTGAAGGAACTAATTGAGAGAGTACAGTGGTGATGAGTGACTGGAATGTAGTAGTAGATGAATGGTAAGGTGGAAAATCAGTAGGAAAGTACAGACTAAAACTATAGGGTCTAGTAACAGTCTATAGTATTACCAGCAGATTTGGCTGAGCATTAGTCTACAGCAATGGTTCCCAACTTACGGTCCGCAGATCCTTACAGGTCCTCGAACTATTCTGTAGAGGTCTACGATCTATATTGTACACTTAAAAGTTCGTAGAGTCATTTGGAGAATGACGCACTGTTGGCGAAAAATGCGTTATTCTCTCTGTAAACTAAGAACACATGAAAACTAGCAAATCTTAGAAACTGATTTCGGTACCTGCCTGACGTGACCTGACCAGACTGTCTGATCTCTCTAAGGTCAGGCAAACCGTGCCTCAGTAAGAGGAACGACTGGGCCTAGGAAGGATGTGTCGTTGAAAAATCCTTGCCGCAACTTTCGAAAGCAACATTTATTACATAAATAGGGTTGTCGTTGCTGAAGCCTTGCGATAGCTTATGTGTAAAGTCCCCCGACAGGGCTCCGCTTTACTTGTTTCCTTCTGTTAGACTTGGAAGTTAAAATTGCAAAAGTTATCCTGCTTCAGTATGGTAATATGCATCATAAACTTTGTTTAGTATGTGGATGATGGCGTATGCGAGATAAATAGTAGTTAATTCAAAAAATGTAGTGAATAATATAATGGACTAAAACATTGGCCATTCAAAAAACTATGTTTTGATGAAGATGTTCTGTTGTAGGTGTAGGTGTGAAAATTTTTTTAAAAAAATGTGACAACGATCCCACATATCAGCTTATTATCAGAAATTCATTCTTCAATCACACTGGGTCATTAAAATAACTAATGGGCTCTGTTTGGTGACATTATTAGGATGTAGCAGAAAATGTTAGAACTGATTGATTTTAATGCTATTCGTGGCAATCTGAAAGCACAAGACTTGTGATTTTGTCTACTGGTAAGTGGAGGGCGTATACAACGTTTATACAAAGCTTTTTCACATATAAACGTATAAGTCAATAGAGGCGTGCACTACCAAAATGCGTTAGTTTATATCTATTCTGGAAAATTTTACAAAAGATGAAAAAAATGAGAAAATATAAATTTGTTACAAGACATACACGTGATGATTGTTGGATCGAAATGGTACCTTCAAAGCCTTCTCCACAGATTTTGATCTAAGAATAATGAACGTGTTGTAATATAAACTTTTTGCTTATATCCTGTAAAATTTAACCGAATGGATATAACGGGTTTTGATACAACACGTCTCAATATTCAGTTCGTCAGTGTCGCTTTATTGTTTTAATGTTGATAATCTTAATCTTAATTATCATTGACTTCAGATAGTCTACGATTTGAGTAACTAAACGAATTCTTCTTGCCTAGCATGTGATGTACTGCCTTGCAATCAATTTGTGTTACCCATATTTCGATGCCTTCAATTATACTGCTACGAAAATATATTTGTCTTAACCTTAAGTTTTTCCGTAGGAAAAGCTATCTGGAAGTCATTTTATAAGTTCACATAAAACGTTCTTCTTCACATACAAAATCTAATAACAGTAAAGTTGCTTTGCTGCTGCTTCAAAGGATACTCAATTTCCTCCCAACTTTTCAACCTTTAAAATTGGATTTTTTTTTTGTAAAGAAGCACTTGATAACTTCCCCTCTGAGAGGCCATTTAGCTCCTTATAAGAGTAAAGATACCCCATAAAACATTTATAAAGAACTTTTAGTCATTGGAACTTAGAAAATGTCTATAGTAGTAGAATTAAAAATAACTTTTGTAAACATATTTTATATTCCTACTCGTATGAATCATATTTTTTCTGCTAGTTTGAAGATTGGTTTCTCCTCTTTTTTTTTCCAGAATTTTACACAAAAATGAATGGTTTTCTTACATACACTTGTATTGAATCTGCGGGAGTAGGAGCTATTTTATTTTGTGTGAACAGTCGTGAACATTTCATGTAGTGTTCAGAAATAATTATCAAGAACTGCACATGGTGTGTCTGTTTGCATTTGACTATATTAACAGGGTTGAATGATTACACTTGCATTGATATTTCCTTTTACAAGTCTATAGCGTAAGAAAAGGCTATTTGGTGATATAAGTTATTGTGAAAGTACTAATACACAAACCTTATTGTATCTTCGAAAGGAAACGGGCTATTCGGTGACAAGTCTCATAAGAATTATCACCAAATAACCTTTCCTTAACCTACATTGGAGGATGAATTCAATAATGATTAGTATTAGTAGTATTCTGTCGTAAACTATAGGTTGATAAAGGCAGGTTAAACCCTCTCCATTTTCACAGCAATCTTGCGTCTTCTTCCCCTTTGCCCTAACATACGATTCCATCTTCCTTAATACTCTCAAGAGACATTCGTTTTCTTCCTCTTCCTTTTTTCCCATCAGCCATGCCTTCAATTCCATCCCTCGATAAGCAATGACTTAATCAGTTTCGTTTTCTCTTTTTCATTGTCTCACTTCATCTGTCGCTTACTCTCTTTAACACATGGATTACTCATTCTTCTGTCCAAGTGACCTTTTACATTCTCCTCTACGCCCACATGCTTCCAATGTTTTGTGGTTCTGTTTGCTAGAATTCACCTTTCGGCTGCATACAACACTATAAACCCACACAAAACATTTAATAAACCTTTCTCTAAGCTCATTTTTCGTTGGTCGATGGACGAGGTTGTTCTTGGAAATCTCCTTCGCCGTTGCGATTGTTCGTTTTATTTCGTTCGATTTTCACGCTAGGAATTAAATGTAGCTACATTCTATTTAAGTGATCACATGTCATGAGGGAAAAAATAATTTTAATATTAAACTTGTTGCTGGAGTATTATACGTGGTACCATTTGAACACATGGAAATTAAGAGTAGATTATCATCCTTTCATTTCATGGCTTAATCGGTTAATATGTACAAAATAATTATTCACAATTTTATTTTGTGTCACGTACAAACATTGGCTACTAACTTTAAGTTACAATTGTAAAAAAAAGTCTCCCTGGAAAGTTGCTGTTTTTGAAACATCTACATGTTTTCAAATGTAGAATAAGAACTTGACACCTTTGAGAGAAACATTTCCGGTTTTTAATAAAGAAAACGATGCATAATATTTGGAACATATCAAATAACTTTGGAACTTTGTAATAACAATTCTCAGCGGTTTTGTATGAATGTTACAGCTAGCTTGAAACAAACAAGCCAATCAAACACCACTTTTTCTATCTTCAAATTCAGAAAATAAATAAAAGAAGAATGTGATAAACTACAATACTATACATTTGGGAAATGAAACAGAAGTTCAATACAAAATTTAGTGTGTTCTTTTTTCTCTACTGCTGAAATATGAGATAAATGAAAAATGGAGATACAAACAATACAATGAAAGGGTTACCTTTAAATTTTCACCAATTTACACAGAAACTTACCGGTACGGTAAATCAATGGAGAAAAAACTCCTGGAAAGCTTCATGGCATAAGTCTACATTTATCGTAGTGGTATGGCTGAATCTTTGAAAGTTATTGAAGTGCAATGTACTTATTTGCTCTATTAACTCTGAAAAATGATATACGATAATGATATTATTCAACACAAATACAGTGGCTATTGTAAACGTATCAAATGCTAACAATGCAAGATAGTACCGGCATTACAACACAAAAAACGACCGCTTTGTGGTATAGTAACATATACTTTTCTCATTGCAATGTGTTCGACACAAATTTCTATTTTAAGTCATTCTTCTGGCCAATAAAATGTTGGCATCACTGTTCAACTATTTTTTTTCTGAAATAGAACTAATTTCACACGCATGTCTTCAAGGAGGTTTATGGGAAGTTTGTTGTTACAATCTCACGTAACATTTATTTCTTCTTTTTAGAGACAGGCTCGCAACAAGCGATTCACCATTTTTTTTGGCACGACTAGTAGTTTCTATTCTATTTCAAGTGCAATTTCTTTACTGGGTTGTATACCAGTATTGGTGCTTTCGGTCGGATCATGGGTATCATGGGTACAGCACAGTCCTTCCATTTGTTCTCCTCAGAACTATAGCGGGACGAGTGTAAGCCATAGTGCTGTTACTGCCTATGAAATTAATTTATCTTATCAGAGCTATAGAAGTAGTCACTATTAATCTCACAAGAGTGGTTCACCGTACAATATACCCACAGTAACTCCGATAAAATATAGTAATGCAAAAAAATAACCCAAAATAACAAAGTTAAAGTGGGTCTAGTAAAATGACGATAAATGAATAAAACAATTTTGTTTAACAAGGTATATTCTACCAAAACAAAATTATCTATTAGCCATCGTAATTTGGCGTTACAGGGTCACACGGTTGTTCTAATATTGAAAACCACTTCTTGATAGAAATAATTGTACTTTAGAAATATTTTTCTTTTGCTACTTGAAACCATATGAGTAAACAACAAATAACAACAGTAAGTGAACTTCATATCCTACATTGGCTCCAAAACTCAGCCTTGAATCATTCACCCATCCACCCCCTCCCCCACGACACACACACACGAAAGAAAGTAAAATATTGATATGTTAATTTCGCTCAAAATAACCCTCGTTGACGGTACCTTGCACAAAAAGTGTAGAAAACTTGCATATAAAGTGCTGAGATTCAGAAAGGAAGTAAAAAAGTGCACCAGAAGGAAAGAATTAACCCATCTGCCGGTAAGCAAGAATGGTAGATGTTTCAAGTCATACTGCGTCAATGTTATATTTTTTTCTGTTTCAATACAAATAGATCCCAATTATTCGACCTTCTGAGATATCCCAGTGCTGTGGGAAAATTTCTAATTCATAGGCAACTTGTTCTAATACAGTTTGCAACTTTGGACCGTTCCCACCATTTGTCCGTTTTGATGACTCATTGTTTTTGTTTTATTTCTCACAGACACTTCTATCCTACATGCATTTTCGCAATATACAGTATATATTTTAGTTTTCCTTCATAGTACAGCATTTATTTTGTATCTCAAATTAATGACTTAATGTAATGAAATTTTGTACATTTTTGAAACCTTGAATTTAGTTCACATCATTTTCGTATTTATCAGTCGGATAATCAGGGCTCTATTTTATTTTCTTTAAATGTACTTGAGTGTATAATATTTACTGATACGGGTTTACAACATAGATTTATTTTTCTTCTCATTGTAGCTTTATAACTTCTTCAACGCCCTTCTGACGTACATGCCACAAGCGGCGAAAGGCGACAAACAAGTTCCCAAGAATCCTGGTAAGTTTTTAATCACAAACAACTTTGTATTTAGTAAGTGTATTTCTATTTCCATAAAACTTCTTACATATACTTAAACACGTTCATTTAGGCTACTAGTTATGCTATATTCAACTTATCATTATCAAATGTGCTATAATTTCGAATATAATCAATGCTTATTGTATCAACTAACTTATTTATGCAAAGTAACGACACTATGTGCAATTAGGTTATATTGTTGAAGTTACAGTGCTAAACCATGTGCATTGATAAAAATAAATGTTTCCTTACATAAACAGTACAACAGCAGTTGTATATTGTTACACATCAAGGTAAGTCCTTTAACAACTCTCCAATACGCTTTCTGACATAAAAGACATGAAGCGAACCCTCCAGAACTAGACCTTTAGGGCCGATTGCAAAGATAAGAGTTTAGTCTTAGTCTAAGTTTGGCTTAGGCTTAAACATCAATTTTCAAATGCAACAGTTTAGCCTAAACTGTGGTCTAGCTTAGGTCTACGTCTTTGCAATTGGGCATTAATGATCAAAACCTAACCAGTATTTCCAGGTGTCACAACTTCGCAACTTAAGAAATGCAACGTACATTCAATTAGAAGCCTTCCATATTTTACCAAATCCGATAAATACATCTATTTGGGAAGTTCTGCTAATTTTACTTTGAATATGGAAATCTTGTAACAATATTCAACAATTAGCTAAATTACAGAACTACCATACCAACTACAAAAAGTAAGTTAAACGAAACCACCGTTATCGGAATGGCTCAGATCTAGTTCTTAGCCACAGAATAACGAATCATTTTAGTCATGAAATTAGCCTTATCACATCTAATGCTGAAATATAACAATAATCGGAATGCCTTAAGGAAATACAGACGAACATCAAAGTTGTCGACTCTAGTAAAACTGTTCGAGTAGAAAATATACTATTATGACGAATTGTGCATCCCGCCAATACAACAATGAAAGAGATGACCTGAATGGCTCGGCTTTATTGTCATCTGGACAAATAAAACACTTTGAAGAAAGCCGAAGTATCACCGACAAAGCAGGTACAAAAAAGAAAAAGAAGAAACACAGAAAAAAATGAGAGAGGGTAAGATGTGTTGCGACCAACCGGCAATGGGTCGCCACAAGAGAGAAATAATTTTATTCAACATCAGATTACCTCACTAAGCCTATTGGAGAAGAAAGAGAGAAGATATGCGTTTATGATCTCATTTGGAAGTACCATCCTCATACAAACCTTAAGTAAATGAAGAGAGAGAGAGAGAGGGGGGGAGGGAGAGAGAGAGGGAGGAAGGAAGAGAAAAAACTTTAATATCAAAATGATCGATTTTGGAACTCAAACCCAGTACCTAGGGAATCCGCAGTTTTATAATAAAAATATCATTTTTGATGAACCTAAGTAATTTTTAGTTCTAATAATAGGAACAGAAATGAAAAGCAAGCATAAAAAAGCACAGAAGTCTATTTTTACATAGAAAAACGTTTTGTTCGTTTTAAGATCTGAATGAGGAACTGCATCGAATAATACAAAGTAGTTTTCTGATAGAAGTATTTATTCCATCGTAATATGTAAAATTCCTTGATAAAATTACTTTCCATAATTTACTACAGCTCTTCATTAAGGTATTCTTAAAAAAGAACAAAACTTTTTTTTATCTAAAAATGGACTCGTGTGCTTTTGCTTGTTTGCTCCTCAAATTGCAGACTTGCATTCTTTCATATTCATTATGACTATCTTTCCTTTTTTAAAAACGTGTCTTTATCATTCCATATTTTACTCCTGAAACACTTCATTTGAATACCTCTTTATAAAGAAACCCTATCTTAATTTATTCAAATACCATTCATTGTCGAGAAAGAATAACGCCCTGTCTAAAAGCATAATTCATTACTGTCAACGATGGTAACGGATAAATCTCCATTTTTATCGTTTAGTATTGCCGAAATGCGAACCTTAAGAGCATTTTAATAATCTTGATGAAATGTATCTAAAAAATAAATAAAAATGACTTAATTTTGTATTTATTTTACGAGTAGGCTCTTGACTTATGACAAATGATCGGACGTATCTTCGAAACAAAATACAATTTTCATGAGACGAGTGAAGTCTTTACATTATCTGTCATTGTTGTATGAAATATATGGTCTTGTTAAACGTTTGATTCTCCTTTAAACTACGCAGTTTTCTTATTCAAAATTGCAAAATACTTCTCCTATTTCTAAAGAATTCTTACATCTTTATGTTAGGATGAATCTCAGCAACTGCAACAAAGGAATTATTAAATGCAATTTCGGAAAATTTATAATATTATTCGTTTATGCACATTTTAGGCAATAAACTAGTTATTGTCGATATAAAAATGTAATCAATTACAAACAATTTACACATTGCTTTTTCAGTTCAAAATAGGTTATCACAAAATCACTTCAGTGCCCTTGATTTCCAAGTCTGAAAGATTGATACAGAATTTCTTGGTGCGTCTTTTACACATATAAATTTATTTAAGAGTAAAAAGTCAACACATTTTTTATATAAAAAAATAATGAAATTCACAAACGTTGATATAAAATACACTTAGCTATATTTTACACATATAGTAACCCGGAGCTATTTTAATCATGAAGTTATATTGATCAAAAGAAAGATACAAGTCCATACGATTATAATTAAAGAGATTTTCTCCCAATCGTCACTCTGTAGATAGTGTTGCAATGGCTTGCAAATCTTGGAAAGAATAAAAGGGAGATTTCTTTCTTCTTCTTGTGATCGATATATAGTTCCTTGATCAAAATAAATCATGAAATACCATTAATCTATTTTAGATTCAGAATCAATTATATAAAATTTTGGTTACTTTCACGCCTTTTAGATTTAAATTTATTTAAGATATTTAAAAATTGGCATTAAACTTATTTATGGATATTTTTTCCTCATATAAATATAATTAAGATTCTGATACGTCACAGTTTTGAATGATGTTTTAACTATGATTTCTAGTACGTTACAGAAATAATTTCTTACACAGTTTTGAACCATTAAAGTTGATTTGAAGTTTTGAAATATGAACATAAAATTTGTTTTGGACACAAATTTGTTTAACAATATATTTACATAAAAATAAATTATTTAAACAATTTTCCAACATAAATTGATTTGAGATTTGAATAATTCATTATAAAATTAGCGATTTAGAGTAGTTTTCCATAGTAATGAGATGATGGACGTGTAGCAACAAAATAAAATAACTTTAGTTTCTCAAGGACCGTCTAAATGAATTTCCAAATGAACAATATATAAATGCGTTCTCCATAGCTCGCTATGCAAATTTTTCGAATTATAAAATGGTATATGTTTGTAGAAAACTTCGAAGTTTCACCCAATGCTCGAAACCTTAACTCCAACACTATTCGAGGGTTATTTCGGTTCAAACAGGATTTGTTTGCAGGATTCGTAGCACGATGCTGATAATATTTGCAAAGTAATTCAACCGTGTAAGACCGTTTATGTCCGCTAGAGGGTGTTTAAAGTTTGGAGCAGGCAAGACAGAGAGCCCATACAGCTGCTACATCGGCTTTCGCACTTTCGGTTCGAACAGGCATTTATTACTCAAAATTTTTACATGAAAATACCGAACAATGTTGACTAAGGCTGCAAAGCCAATCCAGCGTGTACCAAATAGTATGGCAGATGTAGTCCAATATTTGTCTTCCCAGATGTAAATGAGGGTTTTCCACAAAGTGAGTAAAATTGAAGGGAGAATCGCAATAGGAATACAGGGTGAAAGACACATCAGGGCAACCTTCGAAAGTACACTCAATATGCGAGATGTCAAATTCTTAGGGTACCCGTCAAGCACGTACCCAGAAGTTGGTTTCTGGGGCGTCCAGTGCCTTCGATGGGGGGTCCGAGGTCCGTCTCGGTGTGAAATTTACATAAAATGCATGTAATTTTGAAAAAAAAAAAAAAAAAAAAAAAATACTAAGCTCGCAAAAAAATCTGAATTTTGGGACCCCCGGAACCCGCCGTGCGTACGTGCCTATCCGCAACTGTCATCAATTTCAAAAGTGTACAACAAGTGACATTTGACATCGTGTCCATGGAGTATGATTTTGAAGGTTGTCCTGTGGGCCTATTGTGATTTTTCCTTCTGCTTTACTCACTATATAGAAAACTCCCACTTACATTTGTGAATATAAATACTGGCCTATATTTGCCAATTTTTTTTACACCACCAAATTATTTGCCCGAGCTATCTTCCCCTTATCCAAATTTAAAATACCCTCAAGCGGACAAACGCCTTACACAGTCGCATTACTTTACAGGCATTATCAGCATCGGGGTATGAATATCATTATATACTAAGTCTTATCCAAAAATTCCTGTTCGAACCGAAATACTTCCCTTGTCAGTGTTTTTTCAGGATTACTACCAATAATGTTCTAAGATCATTTATCTGAAACATTATTGAATATGTAAAGAACTTCTCTAAACGTTTTAAGAGTGAACTGATGGACAACTTTCACTGACAAGAAATTTCGAAGATTGAAAGAAAAGAAGTTAACCCAGAGCCTTCATTATATGCTAAGTACGATTCTAAACTATTTAGGTGGTATTGTTGAAAATGTTTGACTAGTATGGCTACCGTGACAATATTCAAATCGACTGTCTGAACAGCATTGATTTGTAGGTCATTACACCAAGCAAAATGGTTTGCATTCTTTCATCAAAATTGTTGAAAAATTATTTTAAAGAATTATAATGCTTCAATTTACTTGACATATTGATAACGACTGTATAGCGTAGTGTAACATACGCCCACAGCACATGTTTTCTGCGACAGTGGTTAGACAGGTTCATCGCTGATTCAAACTTTTTGGTGATAGTTGACATTAATAGTATGATGGCATGTACGATTTGCTTTGTGATGCAGTACATTCAAGTACAATGTGGGGTTATAGGAAGTTTCTAGTCTGTATTTTCGTTGTCTGTGTCCAATGTTTATAAGACAGGTTGCCTCACGGTGACGTCATTCAAGTTTTCCAAAGATGTTAGAAGGTATGTCAAAATTAAAAGCTGAATCCGAATGTCATACAGCCAATCCGGCATCTTGGTGTGCCCAACCAGAATTTAGAGGACTTAAAGTGAAGATTATTAGCTAATCGTTGAAAAAAATGGAGCTTTATAATTGGTCCCACTGACGTCTGAAAATTGTCTAATTCTTAAGAACGGTAGCAAATTTGTTTTCAGTTGGGATTCTCATCTTGATTGCACGACCTTGATATGTTAGAATGTGTTGATCAACACTTGAACAAACAGCTTCAAACTTTTTTTTTCACTACACAGGAAATTTGTGGGTTCTATAGGTCATTTATGTTGGCCGTTAATCGCATTGAATTGACGAGATGTTGCTTGAATTGAATAACCGTTTTGATAGTTAAGTTTTATAATTTCTACACGTTAAGCAACTGCATACGTACCCAAACACTACTCTTAATAATTGTAGCATGACTTTGACGATTTTATTACAAACATGGCGACAGTGACAATTGAAAGCTGTATATTTCCGTTAGTATATTGATAACTCCTCACAACCCCTATTGACAAACCTTATAACTTATATAGTATACTTTATATGGATTGAACATTTGTTATCACCTTCAAGAATAGCTCCTTTTCAAGCACTGTTTACCATATATCTTCATTTTCTGTTTGTTAGTTGCTTGGTTAGGTAGCCAAGAATTCTTCTCTCTTTTCTGCCAAGCGTCTAGCATTTATTGTTCAGCTTGCACAATAGTCGTTCCTGCAGCCACTACATTATATATATATAATAGTATCAAACTACATTCTTGCTAAGAAATGAAGGTATTTCTATGCTTGAGTTATCTCATAGAGTGCACGGTACACAGGAACCATAAAAGCCATCGATCACCCCGTGTTTAATGGCCTTAGACCAGAGTCTTTTCACAATCAACTTTTGTGTGTGAAAAAAGAAGCAGGAATGGTTTTCACCCTAATGGAATCTAATGGTAAAACCCTCCTTTTATCTCCGTCCGAGCTAAAAATTGCATTTGTCAAAACAGATTTCAAGGGAGAGATTTTGCTGCATTGGTATAGGTGCGCTGGTAGCTAAGGAATGCGAGCTTTAAACATTCGAGGAGATGTTTCAGATACGTAAGTTTACGGCTTCGTTCGCTCGTCGAGACAGCCGTATATTCTCACAGTTGTAGACAATAGATTTAACGTTGTTTTATTTTTAAACAGTGAATGTGAATAGAGCATACAGAACGTATTGAGAATAAAAATAAATTGTGAGAAATTCATGGTGAACTTTTCAAAAATGCGCCTTTATAACATAGATTTAAGAGTTCTTAGCTCAACAAAACCTTAAAATGCGCCTGTGCTAAATTTGTTTCTTACAATCATTCTTCTTTAATTTCTTTTTCAGCAGTTCTTACAAGATGTTGATAATAAAATTGAGCAGATAGACTACAGCCTATTTTAGCTACATTTTATACTAATGGACAATTTAATTGATGGTTAGAGACAGTAGAATTCTTTGAATAAAGTTGCTAATATTTCTTGAGTGAAAATATTAAAAAAATCGTGGGTATGAGGTAAAATTTCTAGTGTACAAGGGTAGATTTCTTGAGTAGAAAAATATATAATTAATTGTTTCTAACTTTAGACATAACCCTTGCACTAATACATACTGCTAGAAACCTAAATAAAGTTAATTTCTTTTGAAATAACAAGCTTTTACTAATACGGCTAATTATATATTTTATGCATTTCCGGTTTTCAAATATTTCTGCCACGTTTACAAAAAGCAAGCATCAACATTTTAATAATCACTTCACATGTAATGAAGGAATTTGTCTTTTAATCGTTCAGATGAATTTTCATAGGTATATGATGAAAACAACTCCAAATTTGTCGTGCTCAGATTTGTTCGATTGCTGGTTGCACATATATGCACTGTTCTCTATAGAGAAACTAACAAAAATCCCTTACAGTCTGCATTTGAAACCGGAATCGTAAATTTACTGCCATCTATGGAGGAGTCAGACATTCCGTGCTACGTGAGTCCGATGCTAGATTTTTGAAGGTGAATTATATATATTTTCTCGATTGTTTAGGCATTAGTTTTGTGAATGGATCAATTAAAATGGTATAATTTTCGTGAGTAGAGCTCAGAATACATGCACGGAGGGAAAATGCCCAAATTTTCGTGCGTATTTCGTGAGTTAGAAAGCTCATTTTCACAAAATGTTAACAACGATCTATTCATCCAATGTGATTTGTTGAGTGTTTAAAATATTCGCGAAATTGCGAAATTCTTCTGTCTCTAATCATAACATTACTTCTCTCCTTTGTCATGACGATCGCAAGAACTATGTTTATACAAGGTTGCAACCGCGCTAGGAAGTGATTTAAACACTCAAATCAATAACCTAGAAAATCTTCAGGTATATTAAATTCTTTGGTGAGAATTTTAAACTTGTCATCTTTCTCGAGAATGCTACTCACTGATTCAAAGTTCTCCACGCAACGTGTACGCCCTCTTACGGTCAGTAGATGCACAATTGTCTCATCCTTCACTCTAAGCCAGTAAAGAGTTGACAAACGTTGAAATGTTATTTAAAAATTCGTTTTATATACATTTTGACAAAACTTTGTCATTTTACATAAAAACTGCACTATTTGTTTGAACAAGGAACGCTGGTTGTCATGGCAACCGATAGGATATTACATAGGACTTTAGACAGTCGATTCAGGGACACCTCCTGACCGTTCACTTCCTAATCTCAATTCTCTGGTGGCTACATAAGATCATCTAATGGCCTAATGACCATAAACAAATTCAAAGCAGTAATCTCCAAGAATTTCTAATAGCTTGTGAGAGTAGCTGTTAGAGATAACCCGTTAAATTGTCCTAGTACCCTCCACAATAGGTTGCAAGATTCCATATTAGAACACTAATTCCTGATCATGAGCTGATGTCAGATGAAAGTAGATTATCGACTAATATCGCCAATTTTCTTGGTACACCCGTGGGCCAATCACTGCCATACATCCTGTCTGTGCTGGTGTATTTTACTCTACCCCTAAGAGAGGGAAGACAGTAACGCCGCTAGTAGCAACTTTAAGTTACAATTTTGACATCCTCCTGGTGTTAATGAGGGAAATCAAAAGGAACTTCAATAACGAACGGATGATGTGAACAAGATTCGAGCCGCCATCGAGTTCACAGTACATATAAATGCTCAGCAACCTTCGTTACTTTGCCACGTGTTTGGGTGCTCACACTATTCTGTCAAATGCAAATAAAGATACATTTGAAACAATAGTAGTGAATAAAATAAACAGAATGTAAAGTCAGACTTTTATGGAAATACATTTTAGATTGTTCTACTTAGAAATATGAATAAAATATTCAATAACATCTCAAAATAATATTTTAAAAAGGCTATTTCAAAGAATTATTAACTTACGTTTAAAACAGCCAATTTCGGATAGGCAGTGGTGTTCACATGGATTTAAGTTGTGCTGCCAGCGATCGTGATTGACGTTTTTCATGAACCTCTTCAACTTTATCAAGGATGGTGTCTCAACTGAATCCACTGGCGCTAGTATGACTATCCCCGAAAGAATGCTTATTGCCATATGTAAGCCTCAGACATGTGACGCGCTTACGCCCTTTCTAGTCCATTATGAAAGATAAAACAAATGTTGAGACCTTTACTTCAGGAATTAAGTAATTCTTACAGGGATACGAGGATTAGATACGAAACTTCCAAGAAAGTTTCGTATTTATGGAAAAGGAGAAACTTCCAAGAAATGGAGAAACTCTCCATTTTGTTTTGGCAAACCAAGATTTTGAAGGATTTGTATACATTAAAGTGTATAATAAAGGTAAATGCAGGTAAATCACTAATTCTTTGTATATTTATTTTTGCTTAGAAACCACAGGAAAAAAGTACCTATATGCTATTATATTTACCACCATATTTTTTTTGGCTCTCCCGTAAAATTTTCTGGAGTGGAGATTTCAGCTTTCGCTTCTAAGTCCTACATTTACACTATTCGCTTAGTTTTTTAATATATTTTTCATTTTAGTATCATATATTTTTTAACTTTGAATTTACTCAAGGTATTTTCAAAAGTTTTAAGCAGTTGTAATTTATACACGGGCATATAATCGCTCATTTCTCAATACTTTTGTTGGTTGTATGACTACCTAACCAGGGAACGTTTCGAAATGTGGAACTATATAACACCTGTCTCATCTGATGCAACATCACTGATTTAATATTAATATTAACAATTTTAACGGCTAAGAGATCGATATGACTGATTTAATATGAACATTCACAATTTTAGCGAATGAGAGACCATCATGCCAGATTTTATGTTAATATGCACAATTCTAGCAGCTGAGTTATCGACATGACTCATTTAATTGTTAACATGTACATTTTTAGCGGCTGAGAGACCGACATGAAACGGGAAGGGTTCAGTGCTTCGCCTCCACATACTATGGGAATATTTACACATATGACCAAAGATCTTGAAGTTCATTTGAAAAACCAACGTAAAATTTTTTCCAGTCATGGTATTATCAGCGCATGCTATTCCGAAAGTGTCAGAAATTATGCAATATTGCCAACTCAATATATTTTTCAAACCACCCTGTTTTTTTTTACATATTTAGGATGAATACTAACGATCAAAAGTATACTCTATCTCTTTCATCAAACAGTGTTATAAACTGTGGGAGATATAAGTGGAAAGAGATTATTTAGAACTACTGTTACGTTGAGTTAGCAACCCTGCATGACTTGTGACAATCAGACAGTTATTTGTATGTATGATGTTGAGTGATTGTTTAAAAATAGGTAACTATTTCTTGATTACAGTCACTGCGATTCCATCGGATTCAAGTACATCATTTCTGGAGTCTGGTTCTTCAAAAGGTAATATTAGGTCTTTGTTCAATTAGCTGCTCTTTATCATACGATGAGAGTTTTTGTTGCTTTTTTGCCGATTCTTTTGTCACCTGTGAGTTCTTTTGTTCACGCTCTAAAACAACACAATTTGCTCATTCACCCGATACTGCGATAGTTGCACACAATCTGCTGTTGACATCTAGTCTATTCTCGATCACAGCTGTAGGTTGAAAATAATGCTTTGTTTGGGAGTAGTAACATATTATAATAGTTTGATCACAGCTCTAGTTCGCAGTTAGCACTTGTGACTTGATGTTTTGAGTGTTCATTTGAACCGTTTTAAGTGGTTTCCCCGAAGCACTCTCCATTGAAGGGACTAATTAGAAGAACAACCTCTATGTTCCTACAAACTTGAAAATAAACAATACTAATTGTTGTTGCGTTCTTCCGATTCTTCTCTCTCATGCTTTGAAGTACAGTGTTTGAAATTTCAGAAACTTTAATGAAAAAAGAACCAGTTGCACAAAACATTTTAATCCATGAGTTTACAACTCATAGATAAAAAAAAATATAGATAGCAAATTCCCATTCTCGTCGTCTCCTCGACGCCACCTGGTGTCAGTCCAGCTGAACTAGAAATGAAGTAATTCTCGTAAAATCATACGTAATATCTAAGTCTTCAATTTTTTACGGAACAATAAGATGTAATAACATATACTCAGTTCACACTTCATGTCTTTCTCGGTTTCTAGAAACACAGAAACAATCATTGCATATTACAGTACCATTATTTCATTCCTAGTTCTACTAGACTGACGACAGGTGGCGTCAAAGAGATTTGAGATAATGAAGTTTGCTGTCTATGAATATTTTATCTCTGTTTCTTTGATTTACACATGGATTACCTTTCCCACAAATTTTCATACAGCTAGTTTGTTGGTTTGCCAAATGTTTTCCAGGAAGGCGACTCAAATTTACGTTACAGTGTATGTTACACTTGTAGTACTACTTGGTACGTAAACTACAATATATTTTACACATTTAGAAGTCTACATATACCGACTTCTAAAACAAGAGAGATGAACTTCTGATAAGCTCTCAAAACACTTTTAGAATACTAACGCACTTTTGCTTCCATAAAGACGGGGTAAATGACACGAGCTTTTAAATTTCCTTTTGTAATGTTATGTAAAGAGCATTTCTTAAAAAGATCTACTTTAAGAAAAGTGTTTTTTTTTTCTTCTAAACGAGGCGCTGTGGGTTAATATTCCATGAGATTTTTTTTTAACGTTTTGAAGTTCATTGTCGGAAGTAAAGTTCAAAGTCAATTGTGATATGAAATATGTATCTCCCTCTTTGACTGACTGAAGAAAGATTCTTGGGTAAGTCACGAAAAAAATCTTTACACTAATCTCTATGCATTTAAATGATTTTACAGATCAGATGTGTTTTGGTTGGTGCGCAATTTTAAACAAGTGAGCACCTACGCAGGATGATGTTCTTTACTGATATTATTTAAATTTTATTCACTGTCTGATTATTTTATATATGGTAGCCCGAGGCTATTTCGATCAGGAGGAAAATAACAGGTCAATAGCATCGTGGTTTGCAAAATTCCCTTCACCCCCATTCATCACTCTAGCGGTTTAAGTGACTATTGTGAAGACAATTTGCAAATAATGATTTCAGCATTCGTAAATTAAATGTAGCTAATCCGTAGTTACAACGTTCAACTAAAACATGTTCATTCGGCGAGCAATGTTGATTAAAATTTCAATCTTTACTTTTGGTCTTTACAGAAGCTTAAAATTTAAGGCCATATCGTCAATACATCACAATTTTCGTTGGATGAGGAAGGTGAAGGGGGCGTGAAAAGCCTTTGTATAGGTATCATCCTGGCATTCACCTGGTGAAGCTAAGGAAAGTCCTTGGAAATGTCAATAAACATTGTTAACACCACAACTCAAACTTAAGTACTTCCTCAGTGACGATCCGAAGTCCCCTCCCGTAACTAATATATTACTGAATAGGATTCCAATCCTGCTTAAGGAGTAGAAAAATCAATTTCTTAAGTAAAACAAATAATCCAGGACTTTGGCATCAGTTTTACGAAAACGAATGTGGCGATAGGGTGCTTACTAGAGACCATGATCGCTTGTTCTCCATCCTTTTCCTCATCTCTGCTCACCGATGGACGTCATCGCTCAAGGTTCAACCATTGATGACAGAATCAGGAGCAATTCGTATTCACCAAGGAATGTTTCTTGCTTTCCTCATACTGGAGAAGTATACTGCTTGTGTATTTATTTAGCGCCTCCATAGAACAGCAATAGCTATATGGATAAAGTATTAGGTTAAATTCTTTTCAAATCTGAGGAAGGAGCTGGTAAAGTATACATCACTCGCAACGCATGTTTCAACCGAGGAACAAGAAATGAAATGACAAATCTTCGAATCAGATTTATCATTCATGTGTGATTCTATTCGTCCCTGAAAATCCGGGACCGTACCGGAATCGAGATCTTCGTCCCGGTGTTCCGAAAATAATTCTCTAGACGCATAAATATCTCGGTTTTCAAAAAAGAAGAAAGGATTGAGGATCGTTTCCTTTCTTTTTACACGATTGTATTCTCTTGAATTTATGAGTACAGGAAATAAAACAGTAAGAGAAAAAAATTGAATACATAGAACGTTGATTTAATTAAGTTCAGGATTCAACTACTTCCACATTCAATTAAAATTCTGTTTCATTTGGCCAGGAACAAAGCGTTTTGCTGCTAAATTCCTATTGTTTCCTCTTCTTGTTTCAGAGTTATTTAACACACTGACTAAATTTTTTGTATTTCACCATAACAATGCAAATAAGAAAAGTATAATTTAATAAATCCGGACACGCAACAATATCAAATGTTTACAAATCGAAGAAAAGAGAAACTTGAGGTGGATTTTTGTACTATTTATTGATTTTCGTTTTAATTTTTACTTCCTTTTAAGCAAAAATAACCATGTGTTTCCACTGCTCCTTTGACCAGGAAATATGTTTGCAATTGCAGAAGTTAGTAGTGGAGTAGCCGCCAGTGGGATTACTTAGCTGCTGAGTGTCGGTATAAAATTGTAGTTTTTTACGCAACCAAGTTAATTAAAGTGAACCTTTTTTCCCTTCATTTTGCACATTTCAAAGGATTATGTAAATTAGTGGCGTCCGAGATTTTCACTTAAAATTTCGTATCCATTATGCTTGATGAGTTAGTTGTCCAATAGTGCCAAAAAATCGCAGTTATCAACAGTGTTTCGGTATGTGAGGAAGAGTGGTGAGTGAAGAGTTTTCAATTTCTTTATCGACTTTTCGGCCTCGATCTCGCTAGGTTCGGGTATCCACGGTTCTGCGGTACAGATATGAAATTCCTCTGTTTGTTCTCCGTTGTGTACATTAAGAAGTTTGTCGAAATAACTTTTCCATACATCGATAAGTTTAGTCGGATTCGCTTGAAGATCTCCACGTTCATTTCTAACCATTCCTAACCTTGGCTGGTAATCTTTTCTTAACGGGTTTACCCCTTTGTATAGATCTCGTATGTTATTTGTTTTCCCGTTTTCCTCTATCTCCTGAATTTTCTGCGTCAGATACTCTCGCTTTTTATTTTTGAATCCGCGTGTGGCGTTACGTTTCGTGTTACTGTAGAGGTTGGTATTTGCTTCGCCTTTATTACTTAGCCATCGCAGTCTTTCTTCATTTCGTTCCTCATGAAGTTTAAGGCATTCTTCATCAAACGAAGGCTTGTTTTTTTTTGGTGTTTCTTCTCACCCACACGTTTCTTCGCTGCGCCCTTTACTGTATCACGAATTGCCTCCCACATCTTACTTATATCAATTTCACTATTAATTTCATCTTTATTGCTACTCGACTCGATTAAGATTTCACACGAACCTATGTGAGATTTCGAGTTACGTTTCGATTATCTAATCTTTTATCTTCGGATTTAACTTGTTTTGATCCTTTGCTTTCTCTGTTCGCGATGCACAACCTTTCCTCACTTTTGTAATCACTAACTGATGGTCGGCGTCACCTTCCGCTTCTCTGTAGGACCTAATATTCATTATATTGGTGTATCTTCGTCTATCTACTAATACGTGATCGATCTGGTTGAGAGTTTTGCCGTCCGGAGATACCCATGTGTATTTGTGTATGTCTTTGTGGTCAAAGTACGTGCTCTTTACCACAAGGTTTTTCGAAATCGCGAAAGTTATCAGTCTCTCTCCATTGTTGTTGGTCTTTTCTTGAAGGCTGCATTTGCCTATAGTTCTATATTTTTCTTCCCTCGCTACCTTAGCGTTGAAATCACCCAACACAATTTTAGAATTATATTTCAGTAATAGGTCAAACAACCTTTCTAGCTCTTCGTAAAATGTATCTTTGTAGTTATCATTAGCCACCTCGGTCGGAACGTAGATATTTATTAAAACCGTGTTACACCATCGAGTACGTATCGTAACGTACGATAGTCTTTCGTTTACGAACTCTATATTCTGTACCTCCGGGAGGATATTGTGTTTAATAAGGAATCCTGTTCCGAAATCGTGAAACTGTGTTCCACCGTAGTAGAAAGTGTACTTGCCCTGTGGGATGCTGTCTTAACCCTCCCACCGGACTTCTTGTGTCGCTAATATATTCAGATCATACTTCTCGATCTCACGTACTGCCATCTGAAGAGCCCCCCGATTTGTATAACGATCGTACGTTCCACGATCCTATTTTAAGATCTTTCCTAATCCTGTTCTTGGAGCCCCTGAAGAAGTCCCCGCCCGGAGATCCGAATGAGGGACTAGTTTACCTTAGGAATATTTTACCCCAGGAGAATCCATGCACATCTGTTACTATTTCTTGACATTATTTTGCGGTGTAGAGTTGTCAGCTATACGACCTCGCAGTAAAGGCTGCCATTCAAGATGTCGTCCTCTGTCCATCTTTTAGTCTTGTCGATGTCATTCATCTTCAGCCTCAGAGTGGTAATGGTGATGCTGCTTCTCCTCACTATGATATTTTTGTTCGGGATTATTTCCCCCTAGCCTTTGTAGGTTCCTCTACGAACTGGAATGCAGCAGTACTGGTTTTGGTCCACCCTGGAATATTTCCGGTACCCACCATATCTGGTCGGCATTCCCCTATCCGTCAACTTGGGAGGCGCTTGGTAGGAGACCAGCAGCTCCAACCATGTATTGTCTTAAATAATACATACATTATTTAAAAATAACATTTAAATGTATTGCTTTCCTATAATTTAGCTCTGTCCTGAGTCATAGGTACCCAAAGGCCATAAATAAAATTCAGATTCAAGAAGATTTAAAGATAGAACGTCCATGCATTCGTCCTACCGGTAGGATGATGATGTTTCCTGCTGACAGTACAACGGTGTTCATATGTGTGTCTTGCTGGTAGCTCACAAATGTACTTCCAGTAGGACGGTAGTATTGATATATGTTGTGAAGACATAGTTGTTATTATTTTTAGTGTTTGTTGTTTAATTTTCCAACAGTCACTTGTGCGTTCTACAATGGACAGGGTTTCAGCGCTGATAACGAAAGAATGATGACGTCATCTTGCACCATTCAGGTCTTCGTTAGAGCTTCATCATGCCAACTATATGGAAACTCAATTTCTTCGTGCTGTCAGTACGCGAAACCATTCATTTTCACTGCTTCTGTACATACTACCGGTAGGACGCAATGTCCTTCTGGTAAGACGCTTGGACGTTCCATCATTAAGATGTAAGTTAAGCACCTAACGTTCTACCATGGAATTATTTTCAGAGAAATATATTAGTCTAAAAATATCGAAGTACCGAAAAAGTATCGACTCCATTAGCTCAGGTATTGATCGATACCGATACTTTGCAAGTATCGGTAGTATCGAAGTACTAAAAGTATCGTGAACCCAACACTACTAAATTGTTAAGTGCTCTTTAATTTTTTATAATTGTGTTTAATATGACAGTTCACTGTAAAAAAGATCCGGAGGTTGTACGAGAACAACTCATTCGTGGTTCTGATCATAGACTTGTAGGTAGAATGGACACATATAGTAGATTCCGTCTGTTTCTCACGTGTACGTACATCTTGAGCTGATCAAATTCATTGATACGTTCTGAAACTTTTGGCGCCAGTGTTCATTGTTGCCAACTCAACTATTTTGTAACCACATCTAGTGAATCAGATTCCAACCATATATAATCCTTGCATTGTAAAATAGAGCTTATCTACTTCGTTCATACCTTATAGCTATAAGATCGCCAAATTTCTTTTCATTTCTCTGTTAATACGAAGGAAACGACGGATAGTTTGAGATTGTGGTCTAGATATTTAGAATTACCTAAAGTTGGAAATACTGACGCTAGGCCCATTACGAGACAAAAGAACAACACATCACTGACCTTTCGTTTCTTTTTTTCTGCCGTCAGGCTTTGTTCACCCTTTTTCATTGTGCAACGCATTAGTGCTCTCTTTTATTTCTGGATCAATTGTGATGAAAAGGTCAGGTCAGTTACGGAAGGAGAGACGAGCGGTCTTTTGCCAAATAGATCATTCAGTCTCGAACAAGAAGAGGTGATGTAAAATTCATAATGTTTTCGTTTTGCTCCGAAGGGATTAGTATTGATTGACACATTAATAAAACCGTTTGAAGAAACTACGTTTGCTTCAAAGAAAGAACTAAAAAATAATAATAATAGGGATGCAGATTATTACGCCTTGATCTTACAGATAAAATTCGATTTATCACTTCTTGTTTCTTTGACAGAGAAAAAACAAAAGTATTCTCCAGCATTTTGTAGTATACGAAATAGAAGGAAGTTTTCTAAATTTTCAGAATTAGGGTTCGAGTTCCAATTACACGAATCCTGATCTGATGTTTAATGCTTCGATTTCTAGAAGTAATTTGAGTTCCGTCTTCATCATACATTGCAAAATGTTTGTAATTATATTTCAGCATCCATATCCGAAAGTCAAAATTTCAAATTCAGATTCAAGGTTATATTTCATTTCTTTTTACATCTGTTCTTTTTCTCAGATTTGGTTAAATTCAGTAAGTCAAAAGGACGTTGATGGCCTAAGCTTTAAAACGAAATACTGTAACAGAATATCTTTAAAAAAAAAGAAATGAGCTGGTAATAGTTTTCTGAAGAAATATGTGCTTTCGCGTTTTGCTGCCATTTCCGGAAATTCTTATTAAGGACAACGCCGTACAATTTTATTAAATATGGTATCACAAACCAAGACAATAGCGAAGAAACTCGTTTTCCCACAGAAAAGTTTGGGGCTTCAACCAAAGTAATCCCTTCTCTATAACTGTACTACCTGCAACGAAGAATCACACCAGTTGATTTCAATGGAATATCAACGGATTTGAACTATTTATTTAATTCATAAAATGTAAGAAATGTACTTTTATGTTCACGAGGGCGTTTTGACATTTGAAGTTTTTTTTATAAATGAAATTAATTATTCATTAAAATATATTGGAAGTGTCTACGCGCACGTCCGACGTGCACGGTATATAGCGCTTACGTGCACGTCAACATACGCTGTCGCGCAGGCGCAGATTTTAAGTAACATAGACAAGCGACTGCTCGGAGAAAACCTGGTCACGAAAAGCGTCTTCGAACGGAGTCTTCATCTACTGATTTATCATCTACGGATACTTCTATGTCTTCCTCCGAAGTGCCGCAGTTTCAAATCAATTTTTCCTCATCAGGCTTCGGCCTTTTTAGGGTCATCTACCATGCCTTCCTCCAATGAGTTAGTTTCTGCCATGGACAATGATGGGCTTCGTCTCCCAAAAAATCCTGCCAAAATTCAGACGCCTGTATCTTCTGATGTTACTATTGCCAATCCATTTGAATTGCTTAATTCTGCAGCTTCAGATGACTCTCATTCTTCCAAGTCTTTGCCAGCTCCGAAACAGCCACCAAAGCCACCAACCATTTACCTATATAACATTGCGAATAAGTACAATTTCATCCGTATTATCTCTGCTGCATGTTCTGTACAACCCAGAGTTCACCATTCCAAAGATGTCATTCGCCTTCAGTTAGATATTCAAGCCGACTTCGACAACCTTACTGCATATTGTCACCAAACCAATATCAAATTTGCTACTGATGTACCGAAGAAGGATAGGTCATATAAAGTCGTCATTAGAAGACTTCCAATCGACACGTCCACTACTGACATTCAAAAGGCTTTACTTGACCTGAACTATCCGGTACTTTCTGTCTCTCAGAAGTATAGCCGTGATAAAGCTACTTTTTCAGAAAAAAAACCAAACCTTCCATTATTAGTCTCTCTTCGCAGAACTTTCAGTATTCAGGTATTGTTCAACCTGAATTATCTTTACTACTATCATATTTCTATTGAATATTACAAATCCAAAAGTTTCTTACAATTTTATCGTTGTCGGCGATACTGTCATTCCCAGTATACCTGTTTCTTAGATCCTCGCTGCGTGAAATGCGCGGGACCTCATCTCACCTCTGAGTGCGGCAAACGGACTCATTTTGAGCCAGCTAAGTGTGCTAATTGTGGTCAAAATCACCCTGTTAACTACCGTAGATGTTCTACCTTTCAACGATTAAAGGCCAGTCTAACTTCAAATCCTGCACCTAAGAAAGAAAAACCATCTGGTGTTATCCGCCAGCTGGTATTTGCCTCTGAATCACTGCCTACTTCTACTGCTACCAAATCCTATGCTGGCACTGCTGCTAGTCAACAGCCTTCTACGCCTGATACATCCAGTTTTCATACTGTTGATACAAATTTTGATGAAACTATGGCCAAATTCAAATCAGGACTTCCTCGGCTTCTGCAAGCAAAGGATATAACAACGTTACTTATGGTCATTCTTCAGTTGGTCATCAATGTTTTCCAAAAAGCCACTCCTTAATTGTGTCATCATATACAAGTCATGAAGTTTTAACCACTTAAAACTCATGTCAAAACACATTTTCATTAACTGCCTTGTTCCAACTCATGCCATCTGACTTCAAACAATCTTGTGGTTCAAGTACCCATGAAAATGGAAGACTTTCTTCTACCATCTCCCCTTCTTCCTCGTCTTTAATTCTCTCCTCTATCTTTTTCATTTTCTGTCAACTCATGACCCAAAAAGGGCTGCGACAGTTGCGTTCTTTACTCAATCACTGATTATTCATCATCACGCAAACGTCTCACCTCACTTAGAAGGCATGGCCTCGCGGCCGAAACTTCTAAATCTGTAAATTCGTCCAGACCCTGCTCGTGCTCCTCGGCCAATTCCTAGCTTAGTCCAGTAGTTAATGCATCGGGAAGCTAATCCGGAAGTCCCAATATCGAATCCCGGCATGGTTACTTTTAATTTTTTTAAAAGAAAATTAACTTTTTTTGTTCTTTTATGTATATACGTATTAGGAAATTTAATAAAGGCAGTTATTTAATATACCTAACAGAGGCCACGAATTAAAACTAGGATGTATATAAACCCACAAGGGAGGATGCATACAGAACGAAGAGAGGTGTGCAAGGGGGGCACGGTGCGCCCGAAGGGAGCTGGACGGTGTTAGCCGCGGGGGAGCAGCCCCCGGTTCGGTGGGCATACCAAAAGTGTTGTTTACGACAATTGGGACGTCATTTCCTCTTGACGTGTACATAAGTGCTATATACTATGCAGACTATTGTGTTTTTTGTGGTCTTCTCTCGAATTAATGATAGCTCACACAATCAAAATGTGTCAAAACAGGGGAAGAAGCGTGTTGAATAAGTCAAGCAATCAATAGGAAACGGGTGAAAGTCACATCAAATTTTGGAAATGTGCGTCACTCACAGCACATTGTACTAGTGTGTGTGTGTGTGTGTTTGAGGATTCGTCAAATAAACAGTGGTATTGAGATCTTCACATAGGAAAAGTATAGGGGAGCGAGAAATCGAGTGATATCGAAGGCCAGAATCTCTTCGAAATGATGCTTTCAGATAACGCAATTAATAAGAATACCATGGTTGTTCGTGATGTGTAAACGACATTGTTCTGCTCAAACCAAGTCTTTTCCTGTTCGGCTTCTGGAGTGTTGTAAGAAATTCATGTACCGATAACAGATACGGTCAGTATTTTCTGTCTTTTCAAAGAAGGTGATGAAAATGTGTTTTTAAAATTTTGCGGCCAACCTTCTGGCTGTGGAGAGGCTCTTCGTGTAAGATATAAGGATTATCGGCTGACCATATCTACCTGTTTTAGGAATTGGCATAACCATTCAAATAAAACCACGCGTCGTTCTACCAATACCAGTCATCTACGTTAACTCTTCACCATCTAGAATACGTGCTCCATGAATCTCGGGCAATACTGTGTACAATGCGTATGGTTCTCTAGCGGAAATTCCTACACAGTGTATAGATTGTAAGAAAACATGTCAATTTTCATCCCGATGACTGTGTACACAGACCCTTCAAAGCACTACTAGGCGAGACTCTCCATGGATTTCTTGCATCTGACGTAAGAATCATCACTGTCTCAATATCCATTACTTTTTCATTTGTCTGTACTGTTGAGGGATGTGAATGTCCTTTTCTAGATGAATTGACTTCACTTTCGATGATCTTAAGTTTATTGTAGAGCGGATTGAAACTTGATTTTTGTGCATCAGGTGTCCACTGTGGAATAGGAACAAACTCGGAAGCAATTTTGGTTAAAAAATAATATAAATTATAATAAATGTGAATATGATTAAAAGGAAATAGATTTATGAGATTTATTTGTTTGGAAAATACTTGGAAACTAAATGATTAGTAACTTTCGTCAGCAAACCTAACACGAAATTTTCATGTAGCCACTTATCTGATTTTTTCTAGGGTACTAGATGAAACATTTTTACAGTGTCGATGGTCGTTCACCGTTACTTTCAATTGATTGGGATGTATAAGGACAAGACTACAATTTCCATTGCGTTCCGAGCTTTCAATGTGTCCGTTCCGAGAACTGAACCCGGAACACTTTCACTACAAGGTAACGAGGGAAGACGAATCTGCTTAAGTTATCAGGCAGCTTGTTTCATTCCCTTCTTTTCATGCTTCTCTGTTTTTTTTTTATCTTTAAGGCATAATTTTGTTTTATAACTCCTTAAGCATGTTCCACTTGTTTCCCCTATAGATGACGTCTATTCTATCTTCATTCCTTACCGTCTCTTGGGTACTATTACATCCTTTAATCTTTTCCTTTTCTTAGAAGGCCTTCCTCCCTTTGAGTCTTCTGGCATTCAGATCAAAAAGAGAATACTTTCTCCTCGTTTTTCTATTAACTTTGTTCTTTTATGCTAGAGGGCAACTGGGGGTAGAAATAAGGCGCAGGGGAACGAGTCCTCAATGTTCTTCAATCTTGAGAAGAGTTTTCTTAGTTCGCCAGGTTTCTTTCTCTCTGCTGGCTGAAATTCGAAAGGTTAAAATAACTCCCAGTTACAAGCCAGACAATATGTGGCTTCCTTTTTATTACACACTGAAACAATGAATATCCAGTTGATTATTATTTATTTTTTCAACTTCTCAAGAAATACAAAAAAAGAAAATCTAAGGATTTAATAACCTATTTGTCGAAACTTACGATTAATCCCTTAAAATCCATTGGGTTGCGTTTAATCATTACTTAATACGGAGAGCAATTCAAATGGTGCCATACTTACGAATTGTTTTATGATCAGGGATTTATTTGTAGGGGTGGGGAAATTCTCCTCTTCTAAAACATTGCTTCGTTGTCCCTAAGTTCCATTTTATCTTCCCGGGCCAGAAAATGGAAATTTTCTTCATTCCAGTGGCACCCGTCATAGAACTGTGTATTTTATCGATAAAAAGCACATGTCTTAGAGCGACATGTGAATTTTCTTCCTGCTTTTGGCTAAGTTGTAAGTATTCAAGAACGTGGAACGTTTCCGAAACTTCGGCATAAACTTTCTACATGTAATATCTATGATCCATAATAATTTAGGGTTCTAACAGTTTTTCAGTATGTTAAAAAAAACTACTGCAGGTGGTTTGAAAGTGAGAGCAATAATCAATGTGCTTGAAGCATTGAAAACAAAAGATGACTTACTTATGGGTAAGGTTGCAGAAAGACGGATAAGAAGCTATTAATGTTGAAAAATAATGTAACAAGATAGAACTATGTTTTCAATATCAACAATGTTTCATCTCTTATTTTTCACAATTGGTGGTCCGGGAAATTTAATTGGCCCGTGCTATTGTCATGAGAAAATTCTAATAGGTGATCAGATGCATTCGGACGCTTTTTTAATATTTTCTTCTGACAAAACAGTGAGAAGTTTTCGTAAATTTTGTGCACAGATGTTGACACTTTCTAACGTGGGGAAGAACTCCAAGAAAATTATTTATAAGATCGAATGTACTCTAAATCTTATTACAAAGCGTGAAGGAGGATTTTCAATTACAATAGATAGTCTCTCGAAATCGTGTTAAAACACGTCTTTATTCTTTTCATTATCATGGACTAGAGACAGTTCCATTCGCCATGGGGAACGTATGTCATTAAACAGATACAATATGGTCACCATTGAGCCCACTGAAACAAATATTACAAACATATCCTAACGATTTGGTTTAGAAGTATATGTTTTAAATCCTCCCTTTTATAGAAAGATTCCAAGTACAACGGTAGTGGAGTATCAACCTGCAATTCCCGCCTGTGTGAAATAATTGTTGAATATTGAACTAACAAACACATTAGCTGGACTAGTAGTACTGAACGAAAAACTTGTGCACACAGAAGGCTAAACTTAAGTTATTTACTAAATTTATTTGTTTCTTTGATCACAACATATTTGCAATCACCGAAGATGTTCATACATAATTTATATTGTTAAGACCTAAGAGCTCATTGATTAAAAGTCTTTTAATGTTGACAGGGCCAATGTGTAGGTCTCTTAACCCTTTTACTTGTACTGCTACATTGTACTTACTCTACATGTTGATGACTACTGAAGTACGTTTTTCTGCGAGGTTTATTTGAAAGTTCGAAAGTTGTTCAAGACGATCTTTGTGAAATAACTCATTAGAAAAATAATAATAATAATGGCCAAGCTCGTCATATCAAAATTTAAATATTTCATTAAGTTGTTATGGAGGGAAGCTTCTAAATCTACATTTTATTAATTCTGCGTTGTTAGATAAGAATGCTTTTATTAAAGCTCACATCTACCTACCTAACTAACAAATACTATAGCTTACGGAAATTCTAAGTTTATCCCCGCAATAACAAACGCTCGCCATTGAATTATATCCTGAGCAACATCAAGTCGGTTTTCAATACCTCTCGAAGATCTCTTGTAATATTGTCCTCCCCAGGACGTCCTGGTCTTCTCAGCAGCTTCTTTCCCTACGGCTCCGCAATCATAATGAAATATAATATTCTATTTTCCCCCTATACGTTCTACATTGCCTAGCTGCTGTGTTTTCATTATTGCGTGAATTGTACCGTTCATCATTGTGCAGTCTCCTCCATTCTCTGGTCATCTCGACCGCTTATCTATCTCATAACTATAATAGAAATTATTGCCTGTGATAATATAGTGAGTCTGTCTCAGCTCTGAAACTGGTTATATCGTGTATATATAT
>JAGDQP010006699.1:0-10490 GCA_022664845.1 Lepisma saccharinum | reverse complement strand
ATATATAATGGGACCCACTGTAATGCGTATGTGCAATCCGGATATATTCAAATGAAGTTCTAATTTTTGTCAGTTAACTAGAAATAATTAATATTTCGAAATATGTTCAATGTAATTTGTATATGTAATTACGTATTCAGTTTATAGAAATAAAAAAGGATTGAAACATCTGATTTCCTTTCTTCCCTATTTATTATCTTTTAAACCTTATACATATTACTCACAAGGAAGAGCCATGGTGTTGTAGCACAAATCTGATAGAGCATGATAAGATATGGAGATCACCAAATTTGAAGGTGCTATGGACCATAGAAAGAGGAGCTGTTGAAATGTAACTTGAAATGTCAAAAATATCATATAATGGGCAGTATGCAACCTTAATACCCGAAAAATGGTTAGAGAAATCGGAATGAAACTGTAGGAACTTAATAATGACAAAAAGTAGTAACGAAATCAAATGCAGAAACAGTGTTGCTATCCGTGAAGCAGTGTTGCCGACTCACAATAAAATGTATTTTCTTGAAATGGTACTAGGCCTATATATTAATTAATACAAAATTTAAAAGTACTAGTACGAAAGAAAAATATAGCAAAGTCTGGCGGCGCAGTGTTGCAAACTATGGATACTATATCAAGTTCAATGTGGAGAACCGACATTGTCACGGTTGAATATTGCATATTTTCTACAGTTTGCAACACTGCGGTTTGTGCTTTACGTATGTTGTGCATCATTACTAGGGGGTACGAAGTATGCAGTAAATCGACCGGGCTGGTGGGGGTAAAGGACATGAACAACGTTTTGAATACTGGATAAAGTGGAGGGGATGTTACGGTCATGCCATGTTTTCCCTGCCACATAAAGGCCATGAAGACGCATTTCTAGCAACGGTGTATCTTTTCTGCTTGTAGGTAGGCGTGGCTACGATATTAGTGAGATACATTCTTCAGAAATTAAGAGTATAGTGCCATTTGAAATACTTCAACTTTAAAATTGGTTGGCAACAAAGTCAACCGGTGACATCGCATTTGGGCTTCTGATACTCTTCTTCTTGACAAATAAATTCCTCCAAAACGAAAACCATGAATAATGCTGCCAACTTAGTACAATGAATTTACTGTAAATAGAACTATATATCAGTTAATATACATTGTAAACGTACTCGTAGGGAAGAACAATAGTAGAGTCAGGCGGTGAAGTGCTCCATACTTTCGGAGATACACGTGCCGACTATGGCCAACCTATGTAATTGATATCTCGACACAGCTCTAGAAAATGATGCATGAAATGCGTAATAGACCGAATGCAAATGTAGTATTAATAGTATAACAACAATAACATAGAAGAACACAAATTGTCTAACAAGTAGTGGTGTCCCAATTAGAAAAACTACACGAATGCCAATATGACACACGTGTTGGTTTTCGCTTATGTTTGAATAAAACCAAGGTAATTGTTTTTGAAAAAGGAAAGATATGTCGCACAATTTCACATACTATGAGGTACTGCTGGCTCTAGCAGTTAAGAAGAG
Source organism: Lepisma saccharinum (assembly GCA_022664845.1). Taxonomy (NCBI): domain Eukaryota; kingdom Metazoa; phylum Arthropoda; class Insecta; order Zygentoma; family Lepismatidae; genus Lepisma; species Lepisma saccharinum. The sequence continues at coordinate 8,961 of JAGDQP010006699.1, read as the reverse complement.
CGTGTATGTAGGAACAGTAAAGTATCGTGGGAAGACGGAATAAGGAACCGGGTCTGTTAGTTGTATAGTAGTCGCGAGTTCGAATGGTTACGTGCATGTTTGGTGTTTTTTACTTTTTGTGTTGTTTGCTGATATTTGAAGAACAGAAAGACAATTGTGCTTTAGAACAGAAAAGACAAGACACGTGGTGCAATTTAACGTACTTAAAACGGTTACATAGGAACAATTACTGTTTACATAGGAAGGGTGTAGCGAGCAGTAGTGTGTGCGGATTATTGTTTACTGAAGAAAAAGAAGACACGAGGAAAAATGTTACGTGTGTAGTGTATAATTAAACTCGTGTGGGAGTGGTTATTTTGTTTTGCAAAATAAGACAATCTGTGGTCCTTAAATTATTAGTGGACTTCTTCGGCATTTCGGATGAAACGCCAACAAGGGAAGAACGTATAGTGTTCGAGCATATTAAAGCAGCTGTTTGAAGAAGAGGTTGTAGTTCAAGAGTTTACCACACTTATGGTAGACGAGGAGGGCAGTGATGATGAGGAAATAGATAGTGATTTCGGCGATGATCCAACGTTAAAATCAGGAACAGAATCACCTCGAGATCGAAGTCAACCATTAATGGATTGTCACGAAACCAGTAGTTCTTCGTATGTTCCATCACCACCAAAAAAGGAGACGACAAAATTCTCTGAACTGTACTTGGCTGATGAATACAAAATCTGGACAAAACAGGCAAGAGGACATGATTCTCCCCAGTTATGTCCCCCATGCTTATCCATCGACATGTCAACTCGTGTAAAATTCACTACTGTTATGACACACAAAAGAAAGATTAAAAATAAAGCGGTCTTGCGAAAATTTGAGAAGAGGATCAAAACTCCTTGCAAACACAATAAATTCTTGCAAGAATGAATTAATAAAGAAGTGCGTGATCAATTCATCGCAATGAGACAACAACATGCCATTATCCACGACAGAATGATGTCGGCCGGGTGGCCGAGCGGTCTGCGGCGGTAGGCCATTCGCTCGAAGGTCCCGGGCATGGGTGTGGATTTCGACAGCTAAAGGCAAATCGTGACGAGCTGAAGTTCAAAGTTACTCGACTGGCCCATATAAAAATAAAGTTTACGAAAGTTTTCGACAGAATCATACGAATATGGGTACTAAATATTAAGCAACAACTTGACCCGAACAACATCTTATTGTTTAGAGAGCTCCAAAGTTGGGTCAAAACTTACAAGAGAAAAAACAATATAATGAAGTTAAGGATTTCATTTAAGAGCACAAATTGTCTCCAGATCAAATAATGAATGCAGATCATTCCAGATTGGATAAAGAGTTACGCGCTGGAAGAACTCTTTCCTTTAAGAAAAACAAGACGATCATTGGTGCCATGGGCTCAGTTGTAGCAGCAACGCATTCATATATAATAATGCCAGTTAATGTGAGTGATGATACGTTACTTCCACACATGTATGTTCTCGTCTCGGAGTCCAGAGAACATTTGCCAGTTACTATGACACATGAATTGCCGAATGTGAAAGCATATGAAAGCAAATCAGCGAACATGACAAAACGTGATTTGCAAGTATTTCTGGAGCAGGTATTATGGCCCGATATACAGAGTAGAGAAGGTGTTCTCCTTTTGGTGGACTCTTGAACACCAAACAAGGATGATGCTCTTTACAACGAAACAGTATCTGAAGGTGTTGAATTCTATAAGAAGTTGATCCCGGATAAATGTACAGGTCTGATAAAACCAGCTGATGTTTTCTTTTTCCGTCCATTCAAAACCATGGTAAAGTTCATCACCGATACATTAATAGTATCATCCAACGTTAAAGTGTGGCATCCAGACCATTTTCTCCGCATTCAGTCGTTTGCATACTCCCAGTTTTCAGCCAATCGATTTCAAAATTTGCTCCGATTTGCTTTTTTCAAATCCGGATATGCCAGTGAACATCCAGGACCGTTTCAAACACCTTCAGAATATTGCTTCGAAAGTGGACTTGCAGAAGTACGTATCAAGGACGACTGTGGCCAGCTTGCCTTCATACGGTGTGCTCACTGCGAGAAATGCTTTAGTGTTGACCACTCTTTAGTCCTCGATATTCATGTCCACTAGAACAGATGTGTACTGTGCCGTTTTGTACTTGGCAACACTGCTTGTTAGATTCGTTCTGTTGCGCATTCACTGCATAATTTTCTAGAGTTGTGTCGAGATATCAATTACATAGATTGGTCATGGTCAGCACGTGTATCTCCGAAAGTATGCAGCACTTCACCGCCTGACTATGCTATTTTGTTCTTTCCTACGTAAACATTCACATACAAAACAACCAACAGTAACAAAGATAGGTGCAATACAAACTAAGAAAGAAAACTGATGCACAACGGGTGCTTGTGGAGCACTGTACTCTCGAAACTTCGAATAAGAAATGAAGATCTTAATATGGGTGGCCCTGTGCACATTCTAATTGTCATAGAGTAATGAAGTATACATCGTTCAAAGGCTTATAGAACACAGAGTAAAAAATGTAGCATTTCTACCCATCATACACAATGTGTAGAAGACGAAGAAAATACTCGAAAATACAGGACTAACGTTTTTACTTAGAAAACGTCGTTGGTAGGAAATCATGTTGATGCAGGTGAACAAGTGGGTCTTGCTGGAGTGCAAGTAAGATTTATTACAAAGCATATCTACATTTGTCACACCTAAGGCTGAATTGTGACAAACACTTCAAGTTAATCTCAAGAAACATTAATTTTCCGCTGTATAATTTCTGCTACCAATTAGATGTTCGCACATGCTTTCTGCCCTCGCCTCTATGTAACGTGGACTATTTAAACACACATATACCTACACAAAATTATAAGCTAAGGAAGCTAATTCATAAAAATTGTACACATCCTGGCCCATCTTTTTTTCACTATTTGCTCATAGTTGATATATATATTCTGGTGACTAAAGACGTAAATTTCGCCGATAACAGCATTTGACCAGTTATTGTAATGAAAAGCACTGTACCGCCGAACTCTAAATTAAAAGTCATCCTTCTGATGCTAGATAGTTTTCACGTATTCATGAACCTGCTTGGAGCAATTGTTACATTAATGGAGGGAACAGGACTTAAGTATTCTTGAGTTACTTTATGGTGAAAATGTGGTGATGCACATGATGACAGGTAAATAAGTTCAAAGAAGATTTAGAGAGCATTTTCTGGTTGATGAGTGCCTTAACAAAATCATTATCCAATCAATCTTAGATGCAATTCCTGACTTTTTCTCACTAATACAAGAGGTGAAAGAAGCCTATTTGTGTCCACTAGAAGATAAGTGTCGAAGATATTGCCATGTCCACGAAATTTATGATTGGTATCGTAAGAAGAAAGCGCAACTTGGCGAACAATCAAAAACAAGTAAACACCCAAAATGTTAAGGGTAGGATATCAGAAAATGTTAAGCATAGCTTGGGTATTAATCAAAGAAGATTGAACTGGATTCCGGTTGACTCATTTGTGTGCTGTTTCCATTGCTATGCCAATATTTTCTGCAACTACCTAAAGTCTACTTACATTTATATCCAAATGAATGAATTGGATACCCCATCTCTAGATGTTTACAAGAAGTTTAATGATGACTCTCGTCTCATTTCCAGAACAAATCAGTTACGGGCAGGACTCGTATGTGGCCTGGTAATTGAACAAACACTAATGAAGTCACTAAAAGTACTGATGGATAGAAAGATGACTGAGAAACAACGAGCACTGTGGACAATGCCAGACCCTATAATATCCTATTTTAATCTTGCTATGCAGTAGCTAAATGATCTCACGTACGCCCCGAGAACAACGTAGAGTCTATGGACGCTAGAATTGAATGAGACGCTGCAGATCTTTCAAACGTAAAAGCGACCTTGGCTTCATGCTCACCGTACTCTTGTGATCCATCATTGTGAAATATTGTAAATGCATTGTGGCAAAGGAAAACATTAATGTATATTATTATGAATTCGTTGGGAGAAACTTTATTGGAAAAAAATGTTTGGACAATCTGTATTTTCGTACTCTTTCAAGAGAAATGAGAAAGTAAAACCTCTCGGAAGTATATCTGCTGTCACAATTGAACCTGACAGAAGTTGGAGGAGGTGATGAATCCTTAACCCGTCTCTCTTTTTGAAGATGTTAACATCTTGAAGAAAGCTGATAAGCTATTTACCTGACACAAGCTATTTACGATTACTCCAGTAAGGTACAACCAAGTGAAACAACATCCGATAATGTACCAAAGACTAAACGATGCGTTGAGATGGTGCTTCCTTAATATACAAGATCAAATCGAGAAACGGAAGTACATACAGCGATATAACTAAGAGGTATGCTCATATTACATTTAGGCGCTAAGGAACACCAACGGTTGTGTTTAATTGGTATAAGTCGGGTCCGTCGATAAAGGAAAACACATTCCAGAGGTAAGCGAGAACTTATAATTACTTTGATGTCAGTTTCACCTCTGAAACTAAATTTTAGGGGAAGCAGGAAGAGTTCCTTTTAATCGGAAGTAATAAGCACAAGTTAATTAGTTTAGTAACAGAAGAGTTTAGAAGATTCTGCAAGCAGACGGAGACGCTGATGTGAACATTGTTCAAGTAAAGTCAGCACCGCATTAGAATATTTCGTAACGGTTATCGGAGTAGACACTGATATGTTAATCCTTCTAAATTATTATATGACAGAAGATAGTCACTCTATTTCAGGTCGGACCACCAATCAAAAGGGAACTCAAAGGTGTACAACTTTATTTCCATGAAACGTGTTCTGACAACGAATTATGTAGACAATTGTTATTTCTGCATGCCTTCACGGGTGTGACACTATTTCTCATGTTTATGGAATTGGTAAGAAAGTGTTTCAGATGTTTTTAAAGAATGCTGTCGAATTTTTTGTGCCAATACTTTTACCTTTCCAGGAAAGAAAACGAATGAAATATTAAATGCTTAAAAAAGGACATATTCTCTTAGAGGCTTGCAATATCAAATTCTAAGTAAAAAAAGTGATGCCTACAAATCATTTGTTATGTATGAGCGTCTTCCTCCAACTGATACAACCACCACGTTTCAGCCTTAGGGTTTACTATCAGATAGATCAATCATAACATGAATGCGAATGGCAAATTAAATGAACTCATTGAATTGAAAATACTTAATTTGTACTGATAATGTCTGATATGAACGCTGCACCAAACATGCTTTTGAAAACAATACCCTGCAGTTGTGCTACAGGATGCAGTATTACTAGTTGTAGCTGCAGAAAACCGTTGCACTTCTGTCTGTGGATCGTGCCAAATGTCGTAGGATATGTGAAGATTTCTTTAACGGGATAAAGAATAATGTATCTAATAAGCAAGGAAAAAGTTTACAATCAATTTCTTCACTTTAATTATAAACAATTGCCATATTGGATTTTTAGGTGACAAATATCTTCTTTTCTGTATCAGTTTTGTTTCTGACCAGTTTAAAACTATTCAGACCCGTAGGCAGCCCGGTTACTTAGGGGGGCAAAGATGAATACAGAGGGGGCAATGGCGGGGAGGACGTCAAGGAGCAACACAAAACTATTTATTTATTTATTCTTCACGAAATTTATAACAAGGTAGTAGCATTTTTTACCAAGAATATACTGACAAATATTACAGTACAAAATCCAAGACTACCGAGTATCATCTTTAATGTAAATTTTTCGTTTAGAATATATATATATATATATATTTATTATGTGTTAAGTAGTACAGATAAATATAAACTATTAATGTATTTGAGGAAAATTCGATAACACTGTATATTGAATTATTTGAGAATTACAGAACCCTTATCACAAGCAAGTTATGAGATACTTTTATCTGTAAAAATTGAAAAAAACAAAACAAAAAAAAAACAAAAACAATCCTAACATAAATGAAATAAGCAGACATTATTTTTAACATTCTTTATCCAACAATATTACAATAAAATAAGTTTACGCGAGCACTTCGCAAACTCAGTGACCAGCTGGTCTAGATCTAGTGCTCACAGAATATCTTTCTTATAAGCCAAGAGAACGAGGTCCGATTTTCTTTCCTGTCCCATGGGGAGGCGTTGGGGACGAAGGAGAGCCGTCAGATGTGAAAAGGAATTTTCCACCGTGGCCCTGGAAGACGGACTAATTAGAGCAGCTTCTGTAAGCATCTTTAGGCCCGGAAAAGCCTCACCATACTTCTTCTGGAACACGCAGAAAGTATCGTAGTGACAGTGTGTATATATTAGGGAACGTTTCTTATTCTCCTGATAAACGTTTCTTTCGTCTTTGAAAAGGGCTGTTTTTGCAAGTAAGCTTTCAATCGAAATATTCCCATTTATGTAAATCTGAGTAATACTGTTTAACATTTGATATCAATATACAACAAAAAAGTCTACATTTGATTCAAAGTTTAGTGCTGTGGGCTTAGATGCAAATGACTATTCATTGAAACGTCACCTTGTCTTACGCCTTAAATGCTTATAATGGTGCCATTAATAAGGCCTCAAACGCTTGCAATAAGAAAAAAATAATGTGAGAGATATTGGGCACGTTTAGCATTAGCAACAAGCCTATCATTTTAGAAGAAATAGTAATACGCGCTTAAATTTAATTTTCTTTGGTAAATAAAATAAGAATTTCACACCTGATTTTTACTAAATCAATTTAAAAGTTCTCGATAGCTTTATCTTTTAGAGCGGGCAAAATATATTTTAGGGCGGGCACTGCCCGCTCTAGCCCCCCCTGGCTATTGGCCTGAAACTATTGAAGAGTTATTCCAGAAGAAAATAATTATGGTAAACACTTCAGGTGATCATCTTGGCTATTGTCATTCACTTTGCAATAGAAACTGTTCTAAAAGATTTCCATTTGCCACGATTTTGGTGTTTTTACCTCAATTACTTGGCTCAGAATTTGTTGTTGCGTTTCGATAGTTCACGGTACATAAAGGCGAGGAAAGAAAGCAAGTGGGAACACCTAGTTGGTAGCAGAAATGTTTCAGCGGAAAATTAATGTCTCTTGAGGTTTAATTGGAGTGTTTGTCACAATTCAGCCTTTGATGTGACAAATGTAGCAAGCCCTTGCAATAAATCGCACTGCCAACCCAGCAAGTCCCACTTGTTCAGGATTTCCTACCTACGACATTCTCTTAGTAAAAACGTTACTCCTAAATAATTCATTACTCTATGGCTATTAGAATGTACACAGGGATACCCTTACTAAAGTCTCCATTTCTTATTCAACATCCCAAGAATACGGTTCTCCACAAAAACCGTCGTGCATACTTTTTTTCTCAGTTTGTATTGCACGTATCTTTGTTACTGTTGGTTATATGTATATATGAATGTCTTCGTATACGTTGGTGTTTTTTGTTTGCCAAATGATAATTACCAGAGTCGCTACCTTACGACATTTCATTAAAAAAAAGCTCTTTTTCTGTCACATTTCTTGATATATTGGTCTTTTTTTTTCTACAGATTGGGCACCATGGACAGAAACGTTACCTCTTTAAGATCCTCATTCTATAAAGTTTCCAACTAGGTATCTCTCGTGACTTTACGGTTCACAAAGCCGCGTCAATTGAAGTACACTTTTTTATTTTCCAGGAGGGTGTGGTTCGGCCATCTTCAAATTGACGCAATTTCGAACCATTTCCTATGGTCAAATTGTGATAGACTTTCTTTTTGTTATTCACTAGTCAGTTGATTCATAAACTGTTGAGAAACATTGTGCTGCTGTGTTTTTGAGGTTCGGGTTATTTTATCCGAAAATTGACTCAACTATAGGTGCGACTAGTTAATGTATGAACAGTAAATTTCCTTGTGAAGTAGAAAAAGTGAAATTTTGAAAGTGACATAATTAGGGACACACTAGTGAAGTACATTATTTTCGTTTTGAAACTGAATGAATAACAATTGTTACTTGTTAAATAACATATATTTATGCCTTCAATAACTGTTAATGGTAAATATTTCACAATACGTATTTTTTTCTGATTTCTGCCGTTCGATGTTAATGTTTGAATATTTGAAGGACACTCAAATGAAAATGACTCTCAGAAGACAATAAGTGCTATTGAATATCTATTGCCTCAAAAGTTTTCTCGAAAACTGTTAATACATTTATCCCATAAGGAGATAAGATGGTTAATTATCCCCATCCTCAAGGAAACTTGTGGGCTCTCAACGGAAACACATCTTTACCTAGTAATAAACGTCCTAGTCCGATAAAGCGCATGGCGTGCAAGTTGGTAAAACTGGAGTCTCATAACAGTAGTGACATCTATTGGGAACCCGGAAAAGCACAGTGACAACTTTCATTGCACTGTTGCACACCAGTCAGTTTTCATTGTACTTCAAGTAAGATTAGCGATATGGGGGTTCGTTCGTTCAACATCAGAAATGGACATGTTTAAATAAGAATACAGAGGCGTGGTTCTTTTTTGAATACGGGAGGAGTTGGAATACAAGAAATTCATCGTTGCATGTGAGCGATCTCTCCCCGTGCGATTTTCAAGAGTTGAAGAGAGACATTCACGTACATCGGTTTTCATCGGACGAGGTCGTGTGTGACTGGGCAAAGATGTGGTTCCGTCGGCTGTCCAGAAGCTTCTTCCAGTTGGATAAATGTATTAACAGTTTCCGAGATGACTTTAGACAGATAATAAATATTCAATGACACTTTATGGCATCTGACCCGTTTTCATTTGATTGCTCCTCATACAATACATTAGTCGAGAATGTTTACGCACCGGTTGATTAGTAAGTACGAACTTCCTAATGTGCAGAATTAGGAAGTGTATAACATGCCTGGATATTATTCAAGGAGATTATTAGTTTGTGCTGAAATATACCCATATGCAGTGTTTCTTTCAGAAGATTTCGTTCCCGGGGGGGGGGGG
>JAGDQP010006698.1:45035-70881 GCA_022664845.1 Lepisma saccharinum | reverse complement strand
TTAAATAAAGCACTGCGCAATACTTCCTTATCTTCTACCTACCCTAATCCTGGCCTAAGCCAAAGATATCAAAATAACATAAATAAATTTTAAAAAAAATCCCTTTCGGTAGGCCTACAGGCTGAGGTAGATATCGAAGTTTTTTTTTTCAAATCTACCGAAAAGAAAAATCAAATTGAAAATACAGGGATATTTAATTAACTCTGGAAAGGATTGATTAAAGTTGTATACGTGTTGTATCGCAAAATGTCGGCACCTTGTTTCTACAAACGTATCGAATACTGATTTCAGTGAATGTCAATCGTACACATTTCATTGAACTACTTAAAGAGCATGTAAATTAACTAGTGCCATCTTTCAATAAATGAGTAAACTACATGCTAATTTCAGCTACATTACCAATGTCTCTATTTTGCTGCCACCTATTATTAAATAAGTAAACTACATGATTTGTGACATTTTGTGATTTCAAATTTAAGTATATTGCAATAAGCAAGTGGTTAATAAATTATTTTAACTATAGATACCTCTAAACATAAAAGTTATTAGTCATCCATTACATATGAAAAATAAGGAACTACTCATGGTTAATTTCAGAAAGCTTAACAGATATCTTAATTTCTCTCATTTCGAAAGTGGTGCAGAAAACAAAACGTTATACGCGGTTGGATAATTAGAGTAGTGGTAACGAGCTCGACAGGAATGCGGTAGGTTGCTGGATCGATCTCATCCAGATTATGTTTTGTTTTTAAGCTTTTATTATTCGTATATTTTGTATTTATTTATCAGATTAAACAACAGGGATACGGATAAGTTTATTTAGCCCTGAAAAGGGTTGATTATAAGTAAATTTAGTAACGCGACCAGTTACCACGTGCTTCAATTACAGCACGAAGCCTTTGTTCCATACTGTTGACAAGATCTTCACAAAATCCTTCTCTTTCTGCTACCTCTTCCCACGCTTCGAGGACTAAATCCCAGAGAGCATTTGGAGTTGTTGGAGGAGGCCAATTTTACCTCAGTACTCGCTTGACCTCAGACCACACATGTTCGATCGCATTCAGATCGGCTGCGTGAGCAGGCCAATCTAAAACGTGAACATCATGTTGTTCCCTAAGCCAGAGTAGTACTGGTTTTGATGTGTGGATGGATGCCCGGTCATGTTGCATAGTGATTACTTCACATGGTTGAAGGTCACGGACAAATGACAGCATTACATTATCAAGGGTATGTATATACTGCTCACCTTTTAAATGACTTTCAATCCTGTGTAAGAAACCTAATCCCTGGGCAGACATCCAACCCCACACTCCCACACTAAATAGGCTGACAACATTAGTAAGTGAGAATGTTTGGCATCGTATACTCTCTCAGTATGTTTGCATTGCGTCGAATAATGTTAGTGCCAAGTTTGGTACAGGTAGGTAGGTCTAACTGATGGAAAGAATTTGAACAATTGATTTTTATAGAAAATGGGCTGGCAATACTGAACCACTGCACCAATCAAACGGTTCCAGGGGCTCTCAGTTGGTCTAAGACTTTTCCAACGACATCTCAAACATCTTCTACAACTTGTAGTTCCTGAGATTTAATTTCTAGCCAAGGGTGGACGGACTGACACCATGAGCGGGAATAGAAGGTCCCTTTTGCTATAGTTTTGCTACTAAGGGACCGAAAGCAGCGTTATCCGTGGAAGTAGTATGTAGGGGTAGAAATAGTAAAGCATAGGCCACAGAAATAAAGCCTATGTAGTAGGCCTTCACTGTTCAACTTTTTTAATAGGATGGATGATAATCGTATTTTAATTTCAGCGATGGCCCCTAAACGGATTCTGCTGGAGCCAATTCAACAATACAATGCAATCTCAAATTCACTGTCACTTCCACAAGGAAGTAATAAATAAGTAATTGAAATTTCAAGGTTTATATGGATTACTCTGTATTATCGTTACCAGCAGTATTTAATAGAAGTTTTGGTAACCCAAATGGGACGCCCCAACAGCCCCAACTGCTAGGTAAACCAACCTAATATGACCTAAATTCAAGAAGTAACTTGAAGCTTCTGATCTCATTAATTATTATTTTGTCAGGAGTGAACACCAAAACTAGTGTTCAAATAAAATCAGCAATCACTAAATTGTTTTATTCATGAACATTTTGGACACACATTGCATTCTTAGGTTCTTCTAAGGAGAAACCCATCAGTTTTCAGATTACGTTTCCTAACTAAGAATGGTAGAAAGCTTCTTGAAATAACTTTAAAATTAACAGTAAAATATAAAAGTACCATAGTTGAATTAGATATCAAACTTAAAAAATGATAAAAGTGAAGATTATCTATATTAATCTACAATTACAAAATATGATCAACGACCAGGATTCGAACCCATGACAAAATTAAAATTCATTATAAGTCGAGCACGATCACCACTGACCCATCCTATTAACCGAGTAACAATATGTGTTTTTACTAGATTTCAATGTAAGACTATGGATTAATACGACATTCAGTGTTTAATTTATTGATATTATTTTTAAATTTTCTCTTTGATTTGTAATTCCTTATTTGTTTGTGCAAATAATTACAATATACGTATATCACAATTGTTCTGTAATGGGCTTTAATGTCGGATTATGTTCATATTTTTCAAGGTCAGGGAACTTCCCTCAACTGCGGGAAATTTCCCTCTGCGAGGGAAATAGCTGGGAATTTGGGAAATAATCTCTAAAGACATGCGACAATCTTTATGTCCATAGCTGTACCTACCTATGGATCCCTCCGTGATAAGGTTGTACGAAACGCGGTTGGAATCGGACAGGTCCCACAATGAAGGTATCTCGATGCATGCCTGGTATGACTAAGGAAAACACTGGGAACAATTTTCAGGATAGTCAGCCGCTGGTACCCAACTGAAGACCTCCCGAATACGAAACCAACGCTCTACCAAGTAAGATACTCAGCTCGAAACAAAACATTCTAGTATCGATGTTTATCACTATGGAAAAAGAAAGAGCTTAAATTATCTAATTATCTAAGGTATTCTCCATATGATGCTGAAATATCATATATATATATATATAGTGTGCGAATTAACGAGGGGGATGCCCGGGATTTCCCTGCTGGCAAATATGTTTCCCACCCTGACAAATTAATTTTTCATCCCTGCCAGGGACAAATTTCTCCCCCCTAGATGATATTTCGATCAAGTTTAGATAGAAAATCGGAACATTTTTATTTCGCAGAAATTGAAACTATTTTCATGTAAGTGACAAGGGAATATGAACTTTTACAAGCAGCTAAGAAGCCTACTTGAAAGCCATTTCTTTTGTGATATTTATGAAGTACAGCTTAATGTGGAAGTTTTAGTATGATTGGTTTCATTTAGTAACCTCCTATTGGAAACTGGAACTCTTGTCTCTCCGCTGGTCTACTGGCTACCGTTCCCGGGTTCGATTCCCGGCTCTGCTAACAAGAGATTTTTTTTCCCAAAGCGAGAGGGTTTGGAACGGTGCCCACGCAGCATCGTGATGTAATTGGGGAGCTACTGTAAATAAAAGGCAGTGGCGATCTGGCCAGCGTGCAAGCAGTAGACCAACTCCTTCCTTCTTGGAGAGGCCTCATTCACTAGTGGATTGAATATGGCTGTGATTTATGATATATATTGGCTGTTGAAATCCGTGCGTTATATTTTAAACCCCCTGGTTAAAAAGTTTAATTCGCACACTGTATATATATATATATATATATATATATATATCAGGGGAAGGGAAACGGAAAGGCAAACGTGACGCAAGAATTCTACTCGGAAAGGAGTGATATCCACTTTGTGCGTTACTTTCTTTCTGTCACTATGGCGAACGTGTTTCCTTTGTAATAAAATTAAGAGAATTTGTATCCTTCCGCCATCACACAAAGACAGTAACTCGCGAAATTGATATAACTTCTCTTGTGAGTAGAATTCTTGCGTCACGCTTCCCTTTACCCCGAGGGTTTTTTGTACTGATGCCTAAGGCTGCCTATTAAAAAAATTGAATAGTCTTCATACAAAAGATATATTTTGATAGGTGTTATATTATATTATAGGTGTTACCGTATTCGAGATACGGAGCAAAATCGAAGTTTCGATTTACCTCAACTTGCTGGGGCCCGCAATTGGACCCAAAATCCCCCTGCTATCAACCGTTTTGGGCTAAAGCAAAAGAACAGAATGACAGATGTCCTTTTCTATCGTTTTTGAAAATTCTGTGATTGGGATAAAATGGTAATAACTTTTGAACTCCTTCACCGATTTTGACTTGTATGCACCGTTTGTAAGGTATTGAGGATTAAGATTATGATTATGATTCCGGAAGCTTCGACCGCCTATATGGTCTGGGATAAGTGCTATCACCAGAAATATGAAATACTAATTTTTTATCAAATGGCGCAATGGGGTCCCAGGTAGGTCCTACCGATCCATTTTTTTTCTGTGTCTTAGTATGGCAAATAGCTTTCAAATTCAAGTTCAAGCATCAAAATTGGGCTTATAGTTCGCTGGATCCGAAATCAGCTGTATATATGTGAGTGCCGCTAACAGACTCGTTTCTTAGCGTCACTCATAGAACTCCTGTTCTTCGTGATATATATATGAGCTCTTGCGTAGTCGGTAGCGAGCTCGACTTCGGTGCGAGTGGTCCCGCGTTCGATTCCCGGTGGGGTCTCAAAAATGTCGGTGTTGACCCAGCATCGTAAGAACAATTGGGGACCTGCTGTGAATAAAAGACAGTGGCGATCACAGTGAGAGCTCCTATCCCTACTTGTGTGGTCAGCGTGGGAGCAGTAGACCAACTCCTCCCTTCGGGGAGACGCCTCATCCACTAGTGGATTTATTTTATATATATATAGCGAGAGAGAGAGAGAGAGATTACATTTACTGTAACTTCGCACGCAAGATATTTTGCGTATTTTGCTACTAAATCTTTGTAGATGATAAACGTGAATATCAACTTATTATCAGACATTTTTGGCCTAAAACATGAATATCGTGCCCCATTTTTAAGAACTGATAGAACAAGACGTTTTTTCTTGTCTTTCGTTTATAACGTTAGTGTTCTATGGAATACTCGATTCATTAAGAAAGAAATAATTACCTAGCAACCATAAGTTTCAAAGTTCATTTTCGTTTCTCCATGTTCGGTAAGTGTCTTTTCTACTGGACAATTTAAATTACACTTTTCAGTAAATTTCAACTAGTGACTTATCTAAAGTAAAGATAGTGTTAGGTTCCCTGTTTTGGTTTTTGAAATGCGACTTTCTTAAGTTTTTTTCATTATTTGCTACATACTACAAGAGATCATAAATATCTCTCCAGAGCCGAGGACATGTGATAATGTTTTCTGTTAAAGAAAAGAAAAATTCCAACCCCTGCTCGTTCCCGCACACACTCTCAGATTCACACACCGTCGACTCAACGTTAGTTGGGTAGCCTATCTTGTAGGCTTAGAGAAAAATCGTGTATAAGAAAGTCATGTGAACATAATTTTGGCCATGATAGTACATAAAGAACACTGTGTGATTTCTTACGTTAGAAATGCAGAGCCTGCCATTGCTTCAATGTTTATTTGCTCACTTCTTTTCTATATTTTCAAGATTGAGATTATGCCGAAAATTATGATACAGTTGAAAACTTTGTACTTTGTGCCCAGACCTAAGACACAAAGATGTACTATAACAAGTTTTAAAAAGATAGATTGGTTCAGATGTACTGAATTACTTATATTTGCAGAGAACCTAACGGTATTATTTGGATTTGAATTTCATTTATAACTTTTAGGCAACTATGGCTCACCCTGGGAGAGGAGTGTGTAGAGAACATGGGTAGAAAGTGCAGAAGGGTCTACTCTCGAAGGTGGAATAAGCGCATTAGTGAGGCTGACTGAGAGAAAAAGGCTTAGAAATACAGAGTTAGGATATCAGGCACTGGTATCGAACCCAGAAACTCCTGAATGCGATCGAACGTTATACCTACTTTATTTAATTTATATATTAATATTTTTCATTATTTCACGACTTTTCATCTAGATAAACACTTAGATCACTTAATTGCCTTAACAAGAGGAAAACCTTAATTAAAATTTTAAAAGCTACAGGTTGTTCTCTTTTGTCGCAGGAGATGGAAAGGAACCTTAAAATTAATGACTGATTGAAAAGATTCGAGTGATAAATATTCATCCTCAATTAAAGATAAATAAAAACTTTTTGTAAATACCCACATTATAAACGTTATTTTGACCGGAAATATTGAAACCTGGGACGCCTTATAACATCTACTATTATGAAAACTCTACAATTTGCTACTCTTGACACTGTAGTACTAAAAGCATTTGCCGGTAGATATCACATTCCTTCAATCTATATTGAATAATATCAAATTCTCTATATTTTCTTACCTATTTCCACTATCAATACCTTTTTCAAATAATATATCTTTTGTTTAATATAATTATATAATGTATAACCAATAAATAAATATTATGTAAATCTGGTGCTTCTCATAATTCATACAATGTTTTTTTTAATATTTATCAAATCGTATTGAATATTTTCCTTTTCTATTTCACGTATTTGACTAATCTTTCTTTTCACAAAATATTGATACAGTTGTTTCATTCTATTGTCTTCTAATTATACTTAGGCCTTAAAAGCAGAATTCATTTCTATGAATTATTTATCTCTGTAATATAATATATTTTTCTACGGCAAAATCATCACCCGTAATACTAATTCTATTTGTTTCATACTATTAAGCATCATCCTTGCAGAAAAGGATTATGAAAAACCACAGAATCTTTTTACACTCTTCTGTAACATTAACTTTCACCTTTAGATCATTATATTTTAAGTTATAAACCGCCTTTCAAGTGTATCAGTTGTAAATAAGTTATCGATAATTTTAGCCAATGATCTGCCCACAAAAGCATCCAACAAACGTTTCAGTATTAGTCCAATTTTTGTTGAATATAGGATAATCTGCAAAACATAGTATGTTTCACTAAAAACAAAGGTGTTAGTTAACGAACGACACCCTCTAATCAAAATCGTCACAATTTCCTTTATATTGTTCCAATGAAAAACAACATAATGCACATTTCTTGTAGCTATACATGAACATTAGTCTGTTGTATAGATCGGAGCCAGTTGATGCCTAATATTTTAATATTGTCTACTGCCTTGTATAGTCCTTGATAATTATATTCTTTATTTATATCAACGACCAACATTTTCATTTTCTTGATATTTAGAGTGATTCTAGATTCAATACCAAATTTCCCAAACTGTTAATAATTTCCTGTGCATTTTTAACAAAATATGCTCCTTGCTCACGAAAGATAAAGCTGTAAGGTGAACAATTAAGATTATGAAATTATTTAATGACATTCAAATGCATCATAAATTTGGTACATTAGTGGTTTCATTGCTCTGGAAAAAAAATTGTCGCCAAAGCACGACTTGAGAGGTTCCGCGAATTAATGTTATTGGAAATAATTAATTTTGGTTAATCTGAAGCTTCAAAGTTTATTATTTTAAATATTATTTATTACCGTTAACATTTTATCAAGGAATCCAAGTACCTTTAGAACTTTAAACAAATAAACATAATCCATTATATCCAAGACTTCCTGATGATTAGAACTTGATACATGATAGTATGAAAATAACTATCTAAATTATTGACAAAATATTACTAGTTTTGGTTCGAAGTCTAGGACCCAAATAGTGGAAAAGTCAATATTGTATTTCTATTCTTTTGTTTTATATTTAATTCTTCTCTCGTTTTGGTTCTCAGTTTTTCTATATTCAACTATCCTTCTTCATCTACTTTCTCCATACACTTTCTGCCATTCACAGTGTTAGGTAGACAATGCATTTCTGAAGTGTACCTCGGACGGAGATCATCATGAACAAATATCTGTTGAACGTTTCAGTCGTGACATATCTAGTTACATTTGGGCGTGGAGTTTCTACATATAAGATACCTTACTGTTCAAAGATTAACTTCCTACAATATTGCGATAATAAGATGTTTCTAAGAAGTTGTTTGAAAGTACCGGGATGAAAAACAAAAGATGACGTAAGGACAACAATGTCAAGATTGCCACAACCGATTATACCAAAAGTTATGTGTAAGAAAACAAAAAATATTTGCCCACTCGCCAGCCACCTCTTGTTACTAAAATAATAAACTGTGATTACGTTAACTTTCATCCACAATAGAAAATAAAGATATGCGTAAATTAGGCTACATTATGCATAGTAGCTTGAACAAGAAACTAAAATTTTCATTTTTCTATTGCTGAAAATGGAGTAAAGAAATTTGAAAATTAACAAAATACTCATCACATTATAAAAAGTAAAGCAAACTTAACAGACTTCAAATGCTCTAAGCTCGTTGCAGATTACCAAAGTTCCGATTTGAAACTAGCAAATAATCACAGCTTTGTTTATATAGAAAAGCTGCCGAAAATATTTATTGAATGTTCATCGTATTGTTAAGAAATGTTTACGTTCTTGTTTTTATTTTTACTGTTTGCGGATCTGTTCCAGTAGCATGTTCCAAACGTAACTTGAAGCACTAGGAAGTCATATCTTTGTCACATATAAACAAAACAGTTCCATCGATTCCTAAGTAAGAATCGGAGTCACCGTTCCAATCTGAATTTATACATTCTTAATTAAATAAAATGCTAACTGAAGTTTACCTTCCATTACATTTGTCTCGAAATTGTGCCTCTGCGACTCAAATGAAGGTTTGAGTTGTTTATGGGCATAACCTTGTTCATTAAACAAGACATATGGATATATTTCACTGTAATTAGACTTTTCACCGAGAAAATCACGTTCGAGTTCTACTGAACTTTCGATGGATGATGATTTTTTTGTTTGAAACTTATCTTTCTTTCGTCTTCTGGTTGAGAATGTTGGTCTCGATTCTTTGGATCCCTTAGTTATTTCCGTGAAAGACACTGAATGTTTGAGAAAAACTATCCGTTGACAGCGATAAAGATGTTGATGTTACTATCGATGAAGATACGATTTGAATTAGCGAACATAACTTTGTCACTTGCTCGTTAAATTGCATCATAGTATTCTGCACCGAACCTTTGAAACCTTGCCTTTCTGTACGGAATATGTTTAATTCCATCCGATAATCAATATTAGTGTTTGTATTAATGTGATATTCATGCATTTGTTTAAATACAGAACCTATTATAGATTCCCAAGAAGCCTGAGTAGCGAGCGTTTGATTTGTAGATTCCGTTGCATTAGATAATTCTGGAGTTGTAACGAAACTCCATCAAAGAAAAGTATTTCCAAATCTTGGAGACCAATTAAGGCACTTCGAAGCTCTACTAACGTTACTAGCAATACCGGATATGCAATTTCGTTTTTCTTTACTTTAGTGACACATCACCCAGAATTGGAACTTCGGAATTATTTACCAATTTAATAATCTGTTTATTAGGCCATAACTTATTTGAAGCATTTATTTTCACCAAATTATTCAACGATATTAAGTTTGGGTTTGAACTTATATTTGGTATGGAAATAATACTTTTCTCTTCGTACAGGATAATGTTTCTAGGATTAACTGAATCTGGCTCCTGTTCAACTTCATTCTGCTTTTAGTCTAAAGCAAAAATATCGTTTAAAACACCAGGTTGCGTCTCACAATTAAATTCATCTGGCGTCCAACTAGATACAACTGTAGCTAATGGAGTCAACTCTTCTTCCTTGACTCATACATTGTTCTTGTCTGCAAAATTTACATTTCGATCTTTAACATAACGTTTTCATTGACACTTTTTTTATGGGTCCCTTCTTTTAGGAATATTTTCAAATTAACTGTTTTGCATTACAATTCTCGTAATCAGTTTTAGTAGGATGAAGGCCCCCCACCTCATACAAGTTCTTTTTGATTTATCATTGCTGTTGGAGAAACCTTGCTTGCAGTTGTGATAGCGTTTGACTTCGGCTATATTAATTTCAGTTGAATCATTGATAGAAAGACGTTTGAAATACGAAGTGACTTTTTCAACTTGGTCATCAAAGTTAATTATTTCAATAGCCTTTTTTAATGTGAAATTTTCGTTTGAGAGAAGTCTTTTTCTGGTATCCTCTCTCCATATGCCCAGAACTAATTGATCACTTATCATATCATCACTTACTTCAGCAAAAGCACATTTCATTGCTTGTGCGCGGAGCTTAAGCAAGAAATATGAAGTAGTTTGTAAATCTTTCTGACACATTAAATTAAATTAAATTTGTACCTTTCAACAATGTGATTAGTTTTGAGGGCAAAGTGCTATTCCAACTTTTGCGTGATTGTAGAAAACGCTTGCTCACTGAGTGGAGCTGAAGCAAACATATATTTTAAACATGAGAAGAGATCGTGCCCAATATTTGCCTGGAATAAATGAACCTGTTTATGAGACTCTATGTTGTATACAAAACAGTAAATATTGAATTGTTGTATATAAACATATATGTCCATTTCCTGTGGTTCGAACCTTTCTACTGGAATATTAAAGATCATGCTTGCGTCTACAAATGATAAACAATTACACCAGATAAATGTAGAGTAAATTCGCACCCAGAATGCGCCAACTAATATGCACTATGTAAAGTAAAGCCGTTTGTAGTTCAGATATATTTGACACATAGATGTTTAGGAGTTGTGAATAATTTAGATTGTGTTAGAAACAACATAAAGTAGAATTACCACATATCAAACTATATCCATCAATCCTAACCGAGTGACATTACGTATTGAAAACAAGATTACTATATATTATTAAATTTTACTAAAATACATTGAGTGTTAATTGATTTTAATGATAGGCGTTGCTTGAGCTGTTCTTCCAAACGCATCGATATGATACATTTACCATGTCACGTTTACTATACACATCTATTATAAAATACATATATCATCATGAACAAATATCTGTTGAACGTCTCTGTAGTGACATATCTAGTTACATTTATCCGTTTAGGTTTTCTACATATAAGATAACTTGCTGTTCCTACAAGATTGCGATAGTAAGATGTCTCTAAGAAGTTGTTTGAAAGAACCGGGCTAAAAAACAAAAGATTATGTTAAGACAATAATGTCAAGGTTGCCACAACCGATTATACCAAAAGTTCTATGTAAGAAACCGAAACACTTGTTACCCGCTCGGTATTATGTTGTTCGTTTTCTCTTCCTCTTTAAAAGACACTATTTTGTCTCTTCAAAAATACTTACCACTGTTCCTTGTTTATTTTATGTAATTTTGAAAGCACAGCTTGTAATTTACGAATCTCCATTATATTTCCTACTTCTGTTCTTAACCTAATACATGGAAATAATAAAACAATCTCTCAAGTGATAATTTACTATAAAATTTTACATATTTCTGTTTCATAAATAGAAAATATTTTACATGACACCACCATTTTGTATTTTATTTATAATATCTCCTGTTATCCAATGCGTTTTGTCACACCCTATTTCTTAGGGTCTTATAAAACTCTCCACATATAAGAAAAACGAAAATGTTTCATTTAAAGGTCGTGATTATTCCAGAATGGTCGGAAAACCCAGTATTTAAGTGGTTATTAAGAAATTATCTTTCAAACTTGAGTTAAAGTAAATAACATCCAAATTGTAGGCTCCATTTGCGTAAACCCGTTGAACGTACAACGTTACTTTTTCGATATCGCGAAGGGTCTACCATATTGAAATTCTGAGCAATAATCGTTGCAATTACAGCGACACCCCAAACAATACTTGAGATTTGTTTTTTGTTTTTCAAATCAAAGCCACTTCCTCATATTAAAAGTTCTGACTTCTTTTTTATTTTTTGTTTGTCTTATGACGGTGCCATACTGACTTCGTAACAACTAAATGTCTTCGACTTTTTTAAAAGACGAATCTTTTGCTTCCGAATACTTCACTTGAATAATTCGTGTTACCTTCGCTATTCTCACATAACGTCAGCTAATAGCTCAGCGGATACTTCAAGGGTAATTGTATCCACCGAATTAGCAATCATTTGCCTTTTCTACTGCAACTTCCTAACTATCTTCGTATATGTTTCACTGCACGAAACCATTACATTTATCTATAATTTTATCTGCTATTAACTGTGATATTAATTTTACGGAGATATTTTTTGAGTACGTATCTATTTCTACAGATATTAAAATGTCTTATGTTACGTTACGTTCATCATATATCATTTGGTGTGCCCTCAACAATATAGGTTTGTTATGCAGTGCTTGGTTAATAATATATTTTAATGGTGTGTTTTGCATAAATTGTATTGTATGCCGTGAGGTCATTATAATTTCATACTATGCATATCAAACGTAGCGCTATTAAATTGTATTTTAAATGTTAAGAAGATTGACATTTTCCACTTCAATACAAAAATATAACATTTTATACATTTCACGAATTTCTGCTAGTAAGCACCCGTTCAAAATCACCAACAAAAAACAGGAAAATCATAATCGTTGCTTTCTTTTCTGTTGCAAGCAATCGCTCTGTAGCCGTTGTATTCCCTGTCTAGCAGGGCTGCGCTCATACTCTTTTACCGAATGGGCTATGGTTGCTCGGTCTAACCATGTTATTATTATTAACATAATTATTTGTTTAGAAAGACCTGTTTGATTTACTTTGTTGCTTCTAATATACGTAATTGTACTCTATATGGTTTTTGTTATAGGTATTGTGTTAATTTATTTTAACGAACATATTCTGTCAATACATTATTCATCGTTAAAGAGCCCATCAATTTATTAAAGATCGTAGAATAACTCATATGACACCCTATTGACTTGTGACTTCGTTGTTTAACTTTCTGTATTCAATTTTTATTACATAATTTCATTTTAATTCTTTATTTATTAATTGTGTAATCTCTTGTTCTTTTCAGGTAAGTGTCATAATTTTCCTAATTTATTTTTTCTAAAATTAGATGTGCAAACTGTAAGTACTTTTTACTTTTTACCTGTTAAGAATTTCATAGATAAGATTTTCTTCCATGAAAATGCGATTTGTGTGGACTTCGATAATTTCACACTGTGAAAGCTTTCCGAAACATTCCTTGAAAAAGGGAGGCAAACACAGAATTTTCCAGTATCTTGAAAACCAACCACTAAGTTTATGGAAATACTGCAAGAGAAAATAAGAAGCCTGAACTTATATTTGAACAATTAGAAATCCAGCTTCTTACCGACTGGATTAAGCTGCCAGTCATACGAAAACACTAAATCAGAATAGTGTGGACTGTTAGAGGTGCGTTGCCTGAGCTCCAAAGACATCAACTAAGTTGTTTGCACGATTTTCCTCAAATTTCAATACAATTGTATATTAGTAATTATGGATCGTAGTCCTTATTCACTGAAAATATTTTTTGTCAATTTGCTAAAATAAGTAACCCAAATGGCGGTAGCAAACACTTCGATCATAATTGAGCGCAGAGTTAGAATAAGAAACCGTTTTCTCATTTTACGCGCGTGCCCAAAAAGCTGAAAAGTACAAATTAATAACCCCGCATTTTATGTGTTTATTATTATTAGTAGTAGTAGTATTAGTAGTAGTATACTTTTATTTTATATGGCCGAACGTTAAGGCCGATGGCCGTGTCTTCCACTTAACCATGATACATATTTTACATATCAGAAGAACAACACTCATTAATACAAAATCTTAAGTTGATAAAAGAGATATACAGACACAATAGCCTACAACTACGACAAGAATACATTAATAATAGTAATACATGAATCCTTCCATATTATAATGAATCTATCTCTCTTCTCATTTTCCCTCCCTTTCCATTTTATCGATACAGACCTAATTTAGAACCCTTTCCACTCCAACCCCCAAATACACCCCTTCACACACACAAACATACACACAATGACAAGTTTAAAAAATAAATGAGGTAATACAAGGATAAAGACAAAACATATTAAATGTACAGCATTTGAAACGAAGATACAAACTGAAGCACGAGTATTGAGAAAACAATAATAATAATAATAATGCATTGCAATTTAACATTCTTTTACGCTGCTATGAGTAAGTGACAGAAGCTATGAAGCTTATTTCGAAAGCTGCTTAGGGAGCTAGCTGTGCGAACAACCGAGGGAAAATTATTCCACTGCTTGATTCCGAACACCACAAAAAATTTAGAATAGGCCTGAGATATGTGCTTTGGTATTCGCAGGGTATTGGTTTTCGAGTGAGTGTTCATATTGTGAGTGAGGTGCGCCGATTTCAGCATAGAAGCCAGGTATGTAGGAGCTCCTAGAGTTAAAACCTTGTAGAACTGCAGTAGAAGATGGAACGTTCTTCTCTCTTTCAGTTTCAGCCATCCCAGTGCAGAGTACCTGCATGATACATGGTCATATTTTTTATGATTGAAGATGAACCGAACACGTCTTTTGCATTATTTGTAATCTGTTTACTAAAGTAACAGACATGTCATTATATTACGTCACATAATCAAAGATCGGAAATATGAGAGACTGTATGAAGGTGATTTTAACTTGTTGAGGAAGAAAGTTTTTCAAAAGATTGAGTGTATGCATTTGCATATGCGCTCTTTTGGATATTCATTTCACATGTTCTGACCATGATAGAGTTTCGTCAAGAAAAATACCGAGACTTTTGACTTTATCTTCTCTCTTTATTTCTTTGTTCCTAATGTAAACGTTTTTATATAGACTGTACCACAGACTGTAAGATTGTCACATAATCATAAAATAATGATATCGCGAAGACTAAGATCGGAAAGTCCCGTATCTCGAATGGTAGAACACCAATATCACATTCTATTGTGATTGATAAGCCGCTGGGAAAGAGCTTATTACGAACACAAAAACACCATTGGGATTGTGGTAATACAAGAGATCTACGAGAATTGTATGATTGTGTTAAAAACTAGCTTCATTTTACCCCGTATTGAATCCAATTTTGGATTTACGTTACCGTGGCTATAAACTTGTGAGTTCCGTAGCTCATAGAGTTAGACGATTGTGTCATAAATGTTGTAATCCGACCCGTGTTATAAATAAGTTGAAGATAAGAAGTTAGGAATAGGGTTGTAATAAAAAATTCTACCATCCCCAGCTTTATAAACAACATTTTGAAGCATCATTTTAGCATCCTATCCCCAATGCCGTGTCGGTGTTGGGACTA
Source organism: Lepisma saccharinum (assembly GCA_022664845.1). Taxonomy (NCBI): domain Eukaryota; kingdom Metazoa; phylum Arthropoda; class Insecta; order Zygentoma; family Lepismatidae; genus Lepisma; species Lepisma saccharinum. The sequence continues at coordinate 55,649 of JAGDQP010006698.1, read as the reverse complement.
GGAAGCGAAACAGATAGATGGTTTACCTTGAACCGGAGAAGAATATAAATGTCCCTACAGTCCCTCCACCTGGAGGCATCCAATCCAGTTTTTTTTTAAGAAAGCAAAGGTGCACGGGTGGAAGGTGGGTTCGAACAAAATACGTTATATATTGCGTACACAGTATGATCAATACTAATTCGTTGCGCACAAGAGTTGAAATTCTAAGGGTGGTTTAAAGCTGGAATAAATATATTTAAAACAGAACTACAATGAGTAAATAATAGGCACCTGTATAGTACCAACCACACACCAAACTTTCCTTAATTAACACCTCAGGAAAGGAATACAAAGTCAAAATTTGCAACTGACTATATAGTTTATGGACTCACAAGTTTATCGTCACAGTAAAAATGTTCGCCATATGAACCTTTCCTATGTAAAATGATGTCGGTTTCCTGGTGATCATTTTTTCTTGAAGATCCCTTAGAAAATTACCACCCGACAAGGTTCTCAGTCCTACCAAATGGACTCCTTTGCTCCATCTTACGAACCACGAAATAATATAATCTTTGTTTCCCCCAATCATACTACATGGTGTATCCATTTTCGCCGTAGTGATGTCATTATTCTTATAATATCGGGTGAACCATGCAATCTGTTGAGTTCTTCATTATCCAGTCTTCACGATTCTACAGTTCCCTCGTTCCATTCCGTCCCTATATCTTTCTGAACACTTTATTTTCAAATACAGGCAATTTATGTTCATTTGCCTGGGTCGTACTCCAATTTTTTCAACTACACAATATTGCTGGAAGAATAATCTTTTTATATATTTTCAATTTCTAATTTCATGATACTATTCGCGAGGCTAGGAAATCTTTGATTAAATATATTCATGAGTTGCGTTTAAGTTGGCAGTCCTACTTGACCAGACGTTGGTGACAACGTGGCAGTGAGGACTTCAAACATATAGGAAGATTATGTGGAAATATTGGCGAAAGGGAATCTGCTTCATATTCTGCTTGCAGCAGAACCGTATTACCAGACCCTCACGAGGACCTAATAGAACCCGGAGACGCCGCCGGATCTCTGGAAGGAGTTTTCTTTTCTGTATGAGTGTTCGTGTTAACTGTAATCATCTCACATGGAGATAGGGAGAGGAACGCGAAGAACACTGAAGTTGCAGCGATGCCTAAAGAGTCCCAATGGACGTTGGAAATCCTGGAAAGAGCCACGTGTAAGTGTGGCGCCCGCTCGTACTCATATCAGCAGCCTCTAGTCAATATATTATTGTAGGTAAGGGAAGTCGGCAAATCCCATTCATAACTTCCGGATAAAGATTGGCTCTGAGGATCGGGGCTTGCCGGACTTCGTCAGGAATAGGGTTGTTCGCATGTCCAGGACCTGGGTGACGTGACTGTCAAGAAGTGGTTTCGGCAGCTTTTCATTCCTTAACCGAGTACGGCCCCCTGCCTTGGTCTCCCACGGATCTTCCTTGCTGCGAGTGTGCTGGGCCTCGCTCTGCACTTTTCTTCGGCCGCCATTCAACGATCAACTTAGAACTGGAACGGACCAGGGGACCCGTCTGTCTAATTAGTACGAAGCATTGTGATGGACACATATGGTGTTGACTCAATGCGATTTCTGTCTAGTGCTCTGAATGCCAACGTGAAGAAAATCAAGCAAGCATGGGTAAAAGGCGTGAGTAAATATGACTTTCTTAAGAATGTATGAGATGGATCTTCGCAAATCAGTGGATCTTATCATTGAGGGAAGGGTAAGTGCTTACCTCGATGAGGAGAGTCCACTTAGAAGAGAAACTTTACTTTCTTATCATAAATTATGGTCGGTTAAGGGTACTTGGAAAGTTGAGTTCCGTCCCCACGAAAAAATCCCTTTTGATGGGGATAGCCCTCTGACGTCATAGGAGAGTCGTATATATAGAATATATGGCAGTTTATTACCTGTTGTAGATAGATTGTGTAAGAGTGATCTATTCAACCAGAAAAAAAACTCGAATTTCGGTGGTGATCTTTAATTTTTTATTAGTTACAGGACTCATTCGCGATGATTGGCGTATACTTCAAACTGTACTTACCATCAAATATGAAAGGGAACTGAACAATGTGAACAACTGAAAGCTAATCACCATTGGTTCTATGGTAATGCGCGTGTTCACAGGTATTCTTGGCGATTGTTTCCAGGATCCTATATTATTTTCTTGATCATAGAATAAGTTCACTCTTTGCAAGGAAACCTCCTCTAATTGGTTTCTCCCGAAACAATGTATCAAGAAGGTAAAGAGTCAAGTAGGGTCTTTTGTTTCGTCGATGTGCGTAAAGCGTTTGACACTTCCTCACTGAGCCATTCTGCTTGCCCTTATTAATCGTTGCGTATCCCCACGGTTTCCTTCATTGCTTGAGTCGTTATATCAGGAAAACGCTGCTACTTTGAGGGTTTTGATGTGTCCCTTGGGATTGAAAAATATGTGCAGCAGGGGGACCCGCTCAGTCCCCTGCTTTTTAATATTGTGTTAGATGAACTTTTGCTTCGGTTATAAGAGTTGCCTGGTCAATTCGTATTCGGCGATCATAGACTCATCATGTTAGCTTACGCAGACAACATTTTAATTTTTAATACACCAACTAACCTACAGCGTGCATTGGATATTATAGGTGGTTTTCTCCGGGGTGGAGTTGGAATTTAATTGTATATTGGTAAACGAGTGTAATTTCAAATCAAACCAACAAGGAAGGCTTGTTTTTCGGTTGATCAAGTTCAAATTTATAGGGTATTCGTCTGCGGTCCCTCAAAGTGAATAAAGTACTCCGTTATCTGGGTTGTATGTTTACTATCCAAAAAGATAAGCGCGTACACTATTCAGTGAAATAGTTGGAACTGTTGTTAACTCGACCTCAAACACTGAAATTGCGCACTAGGCATAAGGTTCAGCTTTTGACATAGCACTTGCTACCCAGGATGATAGCTGGATAATTGCTGAAATGAGGGTCACGACTCTATAGGAAGTTGATCTGGTCGTCCATAAAAGATTACTCCATGTTCCGAAGTCTGCGACTGATAATCTTCTTTATTCCAGGCGCAAAGATAAGGTATTGACCATTTCGGTAATGGTTAATGTGGTATGTCGAAATATACTACGTATGTGGCTCAAGTTATTAGATGACTATTGAGAACTTTCTGCAAGATCGATTTTGTGAACTTGGTATACAACGAGACGTGACTATAACAAAGGTGTAGAAGCATAGGGATACCGAAAAGGATGGCTATAGAGATGATTTGCGCAACCATGCATCTCAAGGAAAGGGTGTCCGCTATTTTCAACATTCTTCAAAGTCAATTTTTTGGACGAGGGTATTCTCCCGAACGACAAGTTTATTAACACACTTTGTTTGTGTTTCAACAATCATGGGGTGTTTAAGGTAATTGCTCGCACCCGTGACGACATAGGTTTTAATTGACGAAAATGTTGATCGAAAGTCGAGACATTCGGTTATGTTCTTGGCGAGTGTTTCTTTCACAAACGTAGAAGGATCAACCGTGGTTCGGTGTGCTAAGACGAACTACCGTATTTGCCGCGATGAAAGTTTCAACTAAATAGGGAGATTCTCCGACTGACCTAAGAGAGAAAATCCATAAATGCGAGGTATTTAGATCAATCTTTAGGGGCGGGAAGGAATACGAAACCTGTCTAGTTTGATAGGACCTAGGGTTGCTATTCCTCGTAGCTCTGTAAAGTATTGGGGGAACTTGTGATAGTGAAAAAACGTGTATTGAAAAATTGATCGATGATAGCGTTGAGATCCTAAACCGAGATCTCTAACGCTCATCTCGACTACTAGTTCCCGAATTTCGTTAATCCATGGCCTCCACCTCCTCGTGGTGCGTCATGGGCGATGGTCATATTTCCATCGGCAAAGAGAGGCATAAAGGATAATTAGATGACCCGGCGCTGGCCTCAGTAGTGATATTTTCGATATATTCGTGATTTTAGCATGATTAAGTCTGCATTTAACTTAGGGTTTTTAGTGTTTTTAGGGCATTCATTGTTTTCGTTTTGTTTGTTGTTTATTATATATTATAGTCTGTTACATTTTTGCAGTTATTTCAAGTAAATTCGGTACGGTTTGTGCTGGAAGTGATGTTCTCAAACTCCAATAGCCAAATGCCTCGTCATCTAATTAGTGACGCGAATGAATGGATTAACGAGATTTCCACTTTCCCTACAGACATAGCACGGTTTCTTGATTTAAGATTGAAATTATCTTGATTTTAACTTGATTTGAAACAAGTATATTTCATGCTTGATACAACCTTGATTTTTGCTAGGTAAAATATGCTTGAATTTAACAACACAATTTCTTGATTATCCCGTGGCTTAACACGGCACTTAGTGCCTTTGGAAAACCAAACTTGATTCAATCTTGATCCAACCTTTTTCCCTGACACGACAAGCTTGCTTTCAGCTTTTTGGCTTGTGATATTACAAGGCAAAAACAAGCTTGATACAAACTGATTTTGCTATGTCGGTATCTACTATCTAGCGAAACCACAGCCAAGGGAACAGGCTTACAAAAAATATTGGGGAAAGAAGACCTCTTGAGCTTGACTCTAGTCTGACACTGTAAGGAGACATGAGAGGTGTAACATAAGTGGGAAACTCCTATAGGGTCACCGGTAAAATACCACTACTTTATAGTTTCTTTACTTACTCGGTTAGGCGGAGCACATGAGTCTTTATTCGTGTTCGGTGTACGGTATTCTGGAACCAAACCTAGCAACCTCGTCTTGCCTGGCAAGCTGATCCGAGGACACAGCCAGGCCGGGAGTTTGACTGAAGCTTTACATCTGTCAAAGAATAACCCATGTGTCCTAATGCCACCTCAGCGAGGATAGAAACTTCGCGTAGAGTAAAAGGGTAAAAGTTGGCTTGATCCTGTTATTCAGTAAGGATGGGACTGCAAAATCAAGACCTATCGACCTTTTTGACTTTGAGAGTTTTGAGTAAGAAGTGTTAAACAAGTTAGCATGAAGATAACTGACCCATGGCGGCAAAGCGTTCATAGCGATGTCGCTCTCTTTTATCTGTTTTGATGTTGGTTCTTTCTATCATTGTGAAGCAGAATTTACTAAGCGTTGGAATTTTCACCCATTATTTATTAATGTGTGCTGGGTTTTAACCGTCGTGAGAGAGGTTAGTTTTACCCTACTGATGGGCTGTCATTGCCATAGATATCCTGCTCATTACTAGAGAAACCGCAGGTTCGAACATTTGGTGCATACACAGGGCCGAGCGGCCAGCGTTGAGACGCTACCATCCACGGAAATATACCTGAAAGCCTCTGAGGTAGAATTCCATCTAGGCAGAGCAACGCTATCTGGCGTCCCTTAGTTGAAAAGCACAATGGGCGAAAGGGGACTTTTTTGTGACGTCAAGATGTCCAAGATTTCCATTTTGATGTTGTAAAGGAAAAGAGTTTTAAAGTAAACTTTCCTAGGGTTTCTGTCAATTTTTAACAGTAAGTATATTAAAGTTGGGTGCACGTTTGGCAATTTGGAGGAGTGACACTCCCATTGTAGGGACTGGCAGAATCTCCGTGTCAAAAATCTGTTGTCTGCGGGTTTTAGTAGTATGTTTAATGTTTCAAGTAATCTCATAAAAATTCGTATAGCTTAATTCTCGGGAAAATTCACCTTCCCCGTCGACCAGTCCATCTATTAAGCAAATTTTAATAAAGTAATGCCCTAAGATTTCGGAGGAAGTATGGTGATTCCCCGTTCTGTTGCAAATATAAACACACGTAATTCCAAAACGAAGACAGTTTGGTATAGTTAGTTCAAATATATTTCGCCAGCAACAGTATCGTCAAAAAGAATGGCCCTGTAAACTAACCCATACACATGACAGGTTCATATGTCACACTTTCACAACATGTTAATTAGCATGTACCTAGTATATGCAATTATAGAACTGTTTAGCTTATTCGTCAGACCAAGAAATATTTCTAGGTCGTTTTCTTCACACCGCGCAATGTACCATTCATAAAATTGAATTCTTCTGTCCAGATAATCTTCGTTCATACTTTATATTAAGTTTTCTTCTTGTTGAGATGCAAAATGCAATGAACTCTGTCTTCTAATAATCCCGTTCTACCAGCCGCATACCGCAAATATTTTCTCAACTACCAGGTACAGGTTTGAATTACTTTATTTTTGGGGGTGGGGTTGTCGACATTCATTTTCTTCGAGAACGTTGTTTCTAAACGTCATACAGAGTGATCCTTGAAGTTCTACTTTTAAAGATTCTTTGTTCCTCGGTGACATTCTCAAACTTCCAGTTTATCTTAGGATGAACTCCTGTCCTCAGATTTTTGTCTTAACAGTGATGGATTATAGATCGTTCTCGGTGGATGCGATCTTTAATTTTATTTTTTATTTATACAATATTAGATGAACTGACTCAAGTTTTTGCGTAACAACGGGAAATGTTCTAAAAATTCGATAAAATGAAATCTTAAGAGGTGGTAAACTGTAATTTTTGTATTATTAATTGAAGATTATTAAACTTTTGCGCAACAATAGCCAATTTGGGTATGTTTTTCCGTTTATCCTTCGACCAGGGAATACACATTAAATTGACGTAGTTTGTAACGGGAAAATGTTAAATAAAATGTTTCACTCTTTTTCATTTGCACACTTAAAAAATTATCGTAAATTTGTAGATTTTCACTTTCGAATCATAGAAACCCAAATTAGATATGATGGTTCAGGAAATATTTCGAACGGACCAAAACTAGTACTGCTTTCTTGCAGTTAGTACAATGATCTACAAAGAATAAAGAAATATATTTCCGAATAAAAATATCGTGATGAAGGAAGCAGCTTCATTATCACCAGCCTGAAACTGTAGATGAACAATACCGGCATACCTTAGAGATGGACAGAGGACGACAACATGATCGTTTTCCTCCGTGGCTGTATAGCTGAGAACTGTACACTGCTAAATCATTTCAAGAAATTGTAATAAATGGATCTATGTGTTTGCCTGAGATAAAATATTCCGGAGGTAATCGAGTCCCTCATTCGGATCTCCGGGCTGAGACTGCTTTAGGAGGCTTCACGGACAGGTTTAAGAAGTACTTTGCAATAGGAACGGCAACGATTGGATTGAATAGTGTAATATTTAGGGGTAGATGTAAAAGGCACCCCTTAAAGTAGACTCTTTGAAACTTTATGGATTATTTATTAAATAACAAACGTTTCTCTTCAAGATAAATATAGAAATCATAATTTATTGTAAAGCGTAGCCCGAAGAGTGAACATGGTGACCTGAGGTATTATGGGACATAATCATAAGTTGTAGTTCCTATCTAGTGCATATCTTACTTGACGAATTATCACATACATTGTAACTAGTATCCCTTAAACCGTAGTATAGATCCATTTAAACCACAAATATCGACTGTGGGGTGCCATTCATATCAAAGTAGTTTCCGTAAGCATTCTTTTATTATATGTAATCGTAAATTCACATATCACCCATTACTTGCCGTTCCGTGCCATTTCATCATATCATTTTTATGCAGCGCGACAACACTGTACATAAATCTTCGTAACTTTTATCTAGCGCTCAAAACAAAGGGAAAATACAACAATGTAGCCAGAACTTATTACGTTTAGACTCTATCATATGTTTTGTAGACCAGAACAGGAACGTGGAACGTTAACACTAAATGCGGAACGGACGGTAGTACACGCCACAAAATTGTACGAACTGGGCATGCTGGCGATTCAGGACATCAGATGAGAGGATGAATATATCGTTCAACAGAGTAAATAGGCCCTACACTTTCTACTAAGAGGGAAGTCAGTCACACCATTTTGGATCTAGATTTCACATTAACAGCGGTGCCCTTCGGGCGGTTCAGAATAGTCTTCGTGGACGAGATACTATACTACATTTTGATACGCACTTGATGGTTCAACGCCTTTTAAAAACGGCCAGGCTCTGTCCGAGGAAGATGATGCTAACAAAAGATACTTTTTACGATGAGATAGACGAGATGCTCAATCGATTACCGAAGTAAAATACAAAGTTGCCAGATTTCAATGGAGCAGTAGACAGCAAAGAATGTTTTAGAGCTACTATAGTCAAATTAAGTCTTCGCGAAGTCAGCAGCAACAATCGCTGAAGACTGATAACTTTTGCAACTCTTGCTCTACTAGTAGAGTAGAAAACGTACTTGAAACACAAAAAATATATACTCATATACATTAATATCCCTGGAAGGCAAAACATACAACCAAATCGATCAGGTGTTTGCAGATAGACGAAGATATACCAACATAATTGCCGTTAGAGCTTACAGTCCATACAGCACAGGTACATTCTAGGCATATGCTACGAATATCCCTCTGAGAATATTGGAATATCCCAAGGATACTCTCAGATATTCTTAGTACATGCGTAGAATATTCTACGAATGTCCGGGATGAGCGCATATTCCAAGGGTATCCTGGGGACATCCCAAGTATATTCTACTAATATGTGGAGGAAATTGTTTCTTTGGGGCTATTCTTAGAATATTCAACGAATATTCTTGAAACTTCAATCTTGAATATTCGTTTAATATTCCAAAAAAATATATCCTAGGAATATCCTTAATTGATCCCACATATACTGGGACACTGTACGCATATTGTGGATCTAAAAGGGATATCCTTGGGATATCCTGTGCTATGTGGGAGAGGGGAGGGAAATGACATCGACTATAAGTTAGTGATCACAAAAGTAAGACAAAAGTTGTGCATTGTGAATAGAGAAAGCAAAGGAACCAAATAACTGAAATTCGAAGTAAAACTATTAGATAATCTTTCCGTAAAAGCAGATTATCAACTTTAAATCTAAAATAGTAGATTTAAATCTAAATTTAATCTAATAATAATAATAATAATAATGAAATTGATGAAAATAAGATGTGTGGCAATACGTAACAGATTGAAACACACAGCGTGTAGATGAGAAGAAACGACAGTGGAAAAAGACTTAGTTTGATGAAGAATACTTTATGTTTCATGAAAACCGCCAAGAAGCAAATCAGCAATGGCTAGGTAATAAACCCGAAGCATATGAAAACCACTACTGTAACACGAAAATAAACACCACGCGAAGGTTTAGAAATGAAACGCGAACATATCAGACGCAGAAAATTCAGGGTATGGAAACGGTGACTATATTTTCTGAGTCAAAATTCGGGAAAAGATTTTACCAGTATGTAACGTCACCCCCACGCCTTATTTCCGGGTGGTTTAAGAGTCAACTCAAGAAAAATGTTTTATACAGGTTATATATTAGTTTAAAGTTTCGTTTTGTCAAAAGTTACCTCGACTTTGAAGAAAATACACCTAACTTAGAACTAAGAAATGCCCAACGTACTGATGATCAAATTGTTATAAAATTGAATCATTTATGACTTAAATTATTATAATTAAGCTATTATTAATTGCTTCATCACTTATTGTTTAATAATAAGACTATAACTTTTAGGAAGACTATTGTATACCAAATGCATATTTTCATTTTAATGAAATTCGGAACATTTTAATATATTTTTTTCGGCCATCCAGACAGAACCCTAAAATTTGGGACTGTCTCGAAAAAACGTCATGTATGGTCACTTAAATTTAAAGTAAAACATTAAGACAAATAACTTGTCTGTTCTGTATACAAATGTGTAAGCTCATTAAGAAAAGGTTTCGAACGAAGTCCAAGAATGATTAGAAATAAGTGTGGAGATCTTGTGTGAAATTCTCGATCTGAGAGAAAGCTATATTGAAAAGCTTTTTAATGATCACAGGTGAACGGACAAATTACTTTGAAATAAATACCACAGAGCCGTGAATAACAGAACCTGGTGACATCGAGCTTGAATTTTTTGTAAAGAAATGAAACAATTTCAAATCTCCAAGAAGTGCCAAAATCCCAGCCCAATTAATTTAAGCGCGAGGAGCGAAACTAATCCAAGAACTACTACCTAAGTTGATAACTATTATATGGAGAAAGGAGGAGCGGCCAACGCAATAGAACTAATATTAGTAATACTTATAAAAGAGCGGTAAATCTAAGTGTAATGAATATCGCGGAATCTCTTTACACGCAGCTATTACAAGTATTGACTAATATCCTGCTATCACGCCCTTGTGTGTGTAGATGAAATAATTGGGGATTGTCAATATGAATTTAGAAGAAATAGACTTACGTTGAACCAAATTCTGTCTTGAGAGAAAATTAAAGAAGAAGTGAGAAAACAATAGAATTGTTCAGCAGCTTTTCATGGATTCTGAGCAAGCATATGATTCTATCAAAAGAGAAAAACTATACAATATCCCTTGTACGATTTGAAATACCAAATGAACTGCCTAAGCTAGTGGAATATTTCTCAGCTACCTGATAAGCAGAATATAGTCAATAATATGGAATAATATATAAACTAGTTTCGAGATTCTCAGCGGATAAAAGCAAGGTGATGTCTCTACAAAGTAACATCTATGTCTTACTGTAAGCTTGGGATGAGATACGTGTACAAGTGAACATAGATAAACCAAATACACGAT
>JAGDQP010006698.1:0-44635 GCA_022664845.1 Lepisma saccharinum | reverse complement strand
TATATATATATATAAATTGAGAATGACATCATAGTGAAAGTAAACCAATTTAAATACTTGGGTGCGTACTAAGTAACAATCAAGAATGAGGTTACAGAAGAAATAAACAGTCAGTTATCATCGGACAACTCATAGTTCTATCCCTCCTCATAACATGTGTATCTTGTGGTTGACAAACACCGCGGGCGTGGGATTTCTCAGGATTGTTTCGTTTTCTCCCACTTTCTTCATTCCGTCAATTTATCCTATCATCACCCATCCGGTCTGGGTCAAGGTTGCCTAAAGGTTTTAAAATTATTATAATACAAAATTCGGAAAACCCATATTTCTATCAAGTCCAGAAACTTTTAATCTCTAGTTAATAAATAATAATGTAATACAGAAAATATACAGAACGGTTATTTTGCCGGTGATACTTTATGGTTACTAAAGTTCTAGTAGGATACAGGCAAATTAATATAAGCGTAGTTTTGATAATAACTTCAGAGAAAGATATTCCATCTGAAACGTGACAAAATGACCAAAGAAACTGGACAATGGAGAACTCCACAGACGGTAAGATTTCTTCGGCATTATGACAATAATTTAGTCGGCATTTCTAAACTTGAGAAATTGGATTATATCGAAAACGAAGATTACATTCTATCGTCGGTGGTAAGTCGAAGGAAAAGAGGCCATTGGGAAGACCGAGGTGCCATTGGGATTAAGGAATTGTAAGAGATCTTTGAGAATTATAAGGCATATTTTTAAGTAAGTATCGCTTTGAAATTCGGCCTCTGCAGCGCTGCAGTCGGCAATCTGCGCATGCGAGCTGTTTACCTATATCTGTTGGCAACCCACAGCTGCCATTACGGAAACATTCGAAGGTGTTTACGTTTGTTTGTGAGTATTTAAAGTGTATCTGCCGATTGAGACTCCCGTCGATTGTGAAATACGCGGTGATTTGTTTTCCGAGTGCTAAAGGCATGAAATCTACTGAAAGTCATCGTCAGATCAGTGAAGTGTGTGGAATAAACATGATGAGCAAAGGAATGATATGGAAATGGGTAAGAGCTTTTAAAGATGGCCGCAGAATGTTCATGATGAGGAACGAAGTGGGAAACCTTCTGTCCATACAGAAGTTTAGGTGCAGAAAATTGACGAAAAGTAAAAGAAAGCAGACGCTTTACGATTGTGTTGTTATCTGATGCGTTTCTTCAAGTTTCAAGAAATATTGTCTATGAAATTGTGACCGAACGCTTAAATTATTGAAAGTTGTGCTCACGCTGGGTACCGAAAATGTTGACTGAGGTGCACAAAACCAAACGTTTAGCTAGTGTGTTTATTTTCCCTGAGCGGTACAATGAGGAAGGTGATGACTGTTTAGGCCAAATTGTCAGAGACGACGAAATAATGGGTGGCTTACGTTACACCTGAATCGAAGGAGCAATCCATGAAATGGCGGTATTTAACATCATCCAAGAAAGTAAGTTCAAGCACACAATTTCAACCATTAAAATCATGTGTGCTTTGTTTTGGGAGAGGAAGGGAGTGTTGCTTGTGCATGTTTGCCTCTTGGTGACACAATACATTCAAAGACTTATTGTGAGACCTTAACAAAACTGCACCGTGCAATCGAAAACAAAAGGTGTGGCATCCAGATTGAGGGGATTGTTTTGCTTCATGACAATTCCCGTCCACACGCGGCTAATTAAACTCAAGATCTCATCGCATTATTTCGTTGGGAACAACTTGATCACCCTCCGTACAGTCACGATCCAGCACCCATATGACGCCGTTCAGATCAAAACGGTTGTTATGAAGTGGTTGTCAAATCAGGCGGCAGACTTCTATGAGGATGGGATTAAAAAGGTGGGATAACGTAAGATGAATATTACTTAAGCTTTTTAAAGAAATTATTCTACGTTCAATATTTATGTAGCACTATGGTATTAGATGAGAAAGCACTTACACCAGGAACATGAGATTACGTCTTGATAAGGAGAGTTTTTCATTTATTCCATGGAGATGATTAAGGCTCAAGGCCAGAAGAATTTCAAGGTTGTCTACAAGTTTGTTTTCAATGAGTTAGAGCTAATTTTGGGCTACCATATGTCAAGGCTCCGGGCCGGGATGACTCAGTCAATTGCTACTAACCAGTTGATGTACTTGTGAAACGTGACAATTATGAAGGAAGGCTCCGTGCCAGGAAGTTGTGGGCAATTTAATAGAAAAATTGACAAGCTTCCATAATGTTCTGTTTCAAGGCTCCGTAAAAGGGATAACTCAGTCAGCTACTTGTTGTTGGTTGTTGGGTTCCCACGTGAAGCTTGCTACGAAGAAATTAAATATATGTTTCAAGGTTTCTTGCCAGGGATAACTCAGTCAAGTGACAGGTGTTGGTTGGTTTGCTCCCAAGTGAAGGTTAATTGCATGGAAAATGAGTGTTATTACAATAAGAGTATTGCTCATTATGAAGAAGTTTTGCAGAGATCCTATGTTGTTTGGTATTCACGATGAAGTTCAAGGAAACGAGATCTGGCCAGTTCAAGTAGGTGATGTTTACTTCTACAGTATTTCTTGTTCGTCGAATAAGTGAAATTGTGATTTGAGTGCTAATTGTGAAAATAATGGTAATTACGATCCCAGGCTTGTATATTTCCAATATACCAGTGAATCCTTCATGCTAATTGATATTAAGTGATGACTGCTATAGTTCCTGTTTTCATTCCAGTAGTGATATGATGCAGCGTTTCAATTTATTTTGGTTAAATGGTGCTAGATTGCTTATCTACACACATAGTCCAGATTAGGGAAGTGGACCGCAATGTTCAGCAATTTTAACGTAATGTTTATTAATTAGGTGATAATGCAAGAAAACATTTCTAATTACTTGTCGATAAAATTTGTTTTTCGTATACTCTCAGTAATGATTATTTTCTTATAAAATCCATGTGAATACAGTTTAACCTAAAAGCAAACAACTTGTCTTGATAAGTGTGATAGTCAATAAAGGTTTTGAGAACACAAAAGGATTAGGTTAGATAACCTACGTTTATTATTTCTACGGTTAGACTTTATTATTGCTATATACAGTACGTTAACTGTAGTACGGTCATTAAATAACCAGACTGAGAGTGATTTTATTTTAGAAGCAAAGACTTTTTATGATTTGTTTTGATGATAATTTTTACATTTTGGGATTACTTCTGTTCTTTTCTTATCGAAAGGTAGGTGAATGTTGTAATATGGAGAAGAGTTATGTTTGAATGTGAGCAGGCAATATTGATTGCGTTTCATCGTGGTTTTATCTTGTAGTTAAGGTAAATAGTTGATACCTTTTTTATTTATCGTATAGACCTCCTTTTACATGTCCGCTGTTTCAAGAATAAACATGTGATTGCAAATCTTCAAGAATTATGTTCTATCAGATGAGAATATAAGGAAATCTAAATGTATTTAGGATGCCTTTCATTTCATGCGTATTTAAAATTAATTTACGTATTACATTAAAAATGTTGTAATTGTGATCCTTGTTGTAAATAAGCCCATACTAAGAAATTAGGAATTAAAAATAAAAACAAACTGTAAAATAAAATTCCCATCCGCCTCTTTAGAAACAACTTTTTGGAGCAATTCATTTGAGCACCCCATCCCCAATGCCGTGTCAGAAGTCGGGAGTAGGAAGCGAAACATGGAGATGGTCTGCCCCGGATTGGAGGAGAGCAAAAATATTCCTGCAATGCCTCCACCTGGAGGCATTCAATCTAGTTTGTGTTATGAAAGATGAGAGGCAGGGATGGTAAGGTGGGATCGAAGAGAAAACAATGTTATAAATCATGTACACAGTATGCACGATACTAGTTGTTACGCACAAGAGTTGTTATTCTATATATGAAAAATGTCAAAACAAACTGTAAACTCTTTTAGTTAGAATTAATAAACTTAAAACAGAACTACAATAAATAAATAACTGCCACCAGTATTGTATAAAATGCATTCACATTTTTTTAGTAACATTCCATGAAAGAAATACAAGTTAGGAGTTTTGGACTGAATAGAAACGTAACTTTACCCATGCTAAGCCACGGTTTACTTCATGGGCGACTTGTGGGTGCTCCAGTATATACCAATCCGGTTTTCTTAAAAGAGTCTGTACCGCATGGGCAGTATGACATCTGCCGTTGTCGTGAAGCAGAATTGGTCCAGGCTGCAGGAGATGTAGTTGTTTGGTCGCAATGCTGGCCCCAAACGGGGACTCAGGTACGAAGCATAGTACGCACCAGCATTTACGGTAAACTCTGGTAGCACTTGATGTGAGACGATCTTGTCTGGTCATAGGACAATATCATCATGACATTCACATTTGCTGACTCTGGTTTCACCTTTTACGGTCGTGGGGTGGTCGGATGACGTCAATTACTAGACTGACGTTTCAATTCTGTTTCGTAGGATATTACACATTCTCTCAATATTTAAATTAGTTTTTCTACTAGGATCTCATTCTTAATTATTACATCTATTTCTTGCATCCTCTGTTTCAGCTTCTTACGATGTATTTTGTTTTACTACGTTCACCTTTAGTCTTTTCTCAAGTTTCTAGTAATACATCATTGTTACGTTATACTGCATCTATAGTATGTAGTCCGTGTTAAATATCATCCGTATATGCGAGTAGTTAGTTCAAATGATTCATTGTTAGTCTATTTTAGTTTTATTTTATGTAGCTTAATCTAATGCAAAGTTAAACATTAGTGGTGACAAGACATTACTTTGTTTCAATCCTCTGTGAATCTTGAAACTGTATGATATATTTTTATCGACTACGTATTATCTTTATATGGTCGCTGAGATACATCCTTACTAGCTGAATATTTTATTCGGAATTCCAAATCGCACAAGAGTATTGCATAATTTTCCCTTGTGACAGAATCACATGCTTTCTTAAAATCTATGGAACAGACTATGTGTTACCGATCACACTGTAACTTGACCTTGCAAAAATGACGAGGGTTTTATAGATTGAAGTGGCAGCATATCTGGGAAATGAAAATGAAATGCGTTACCCACATGGACATGGCTACACTGTAGTAGCATGGCTACATGGCTTGATGTAGTCCCCGACTTTATTTTAAACACCTTTCCAATATCTGGCAGAAGATTGATACCGTTGAGAGTCCCCACTTATGAGAGAGTTTCAAGAGAGCGCCCTAAGGCAAGAGCAGTGCTGGGAATATCACGGATATATTGCGACCGAGGTGGATTTTAATTCTTAGTAACAAATCAAAGTCGCAGGGGCTCACATCCGGGGACTGTGGTGGGTGCTCCAGTATATATCAAACCGATTTTCTGAAGAGAGTCAGTAGAGGATAGTGTCTTTGTGGTCACAGGACATTATCATCATGAAATTCACATTTGCTGGCTCTTGTTTCATCTTTTAAGGTAATGGGGACGTCGTGTGACCCCATTTACTGGACTGACGTTTCAATTCTGGTTCGTAGGCTCTCCCCCATGTTTCGTCACTGGCAATAATTTGGTACAGAAAATCAACACCTTCTTGCCCCGAACGTTCAAGGTGTAAGTGTGCATATTCCCATCGTCGTCACTTTTGCACCTCCTTCAGGGCATGCTGTACCCTGATTGCTGCAATCTTATGCATGCCAAGTTCATGTGTTAGTATGTGGCACACAGGCGCAGACGAAATATTCAGTTTATTAGCCAGTTCGTTACGCCTCCATCGCCTATCATGTTCTGGCAATGTTCGTAGTGTTTCCTTTTTATGTTGATTCGTAGCCGTTCGAATACGGCTCCGACCATTTGTCTTGTCTGCTGACTGGCATCGAATGCTGCAGTCCATCTGACAACCGTTTGATACGGCAAAGCACTGTCACCACATACCTCACGTAATCTTTTGTGGATCTGACTTGCATTTCGACTTCGCATTTTTTAGGGCAGTATGTCACCTACCTCTCTTTAACAGCGTACATTGGCTACACATACCGTAACACGGGAACACGAGCACGTCTGCAAGATTGCTACACTGTCCAGGAACGCACTTCGTTTGTCATTTGCCTCCCGGATAAATAAAAAAAACGAATCTCAGCAGCGTTACCATTTCAATCTAAATGATCTTCGTATTTTGCTACCTCACATCCAAAATTACACACAATTGTTTTCATTATCTGATGAACTGAAAACTTTTAACTTTCGTAGAAAAGTTATTTTATCCGTCACACACTAATTTTCCGTTGCAATTTCTAGAAATAATTTCTATCGGAGACTTGCACAGTAAGAGCGTCCTATAAAACTCTTGCTTTGTTTAAGTTTTACTGATCATATTTGTTCTGCAACACCAAACAACCTAAATATTTTGTCTTTGGGAATGTTCAGGCTCATTCGCAGCAAATTCTTCATTCTACTCTTTCAACTTCCTTTGAGGGAATTCTTTCAGAAATATTGCCGGAAAGTATTGAATACAGATTTCTTCAAATACATTCTTCGCCATTTGATTTTTAGCTCATATTTTAAGATCCTCTGGGTTACATGCATACACTTTTCAAGGGTGTATAGTGGAAATGAAATAAAGCAGTTCGTTAATTATAAGCTCAAAGGGAAATAGGTAGAAATCTTCTGCCAGTTCATAACTCCGTGAGACAGAATAACAGCTACGGTTGTTGGAATATCTTATCACCAACGGGTTGCGAAGAAGTTTCACTGAATTTTTACAGTGCTTTTGTATTGAAAACAAGTTGTAGTCACAATACGTACCAGGGCAAGAATCTCCATCCAATGTTTGGATTAGTTCCTCTTTAAAGCGTTCACGGTCCGGTGCTGATCAGTATCTAAGTAAATAACCTTCTTTAGATTCCTTGGACCATTTTGAATTTTTGTGGTTGATGGAGCTGGTAATTGAATATATGAGGTTTAGTCCGTTACGATTAGTTCATTTTTGGGTAACTCTTGTGTCAGGTGCTGATCTAGTTTTAGATACTTTAGGAAAACAAAGAGCTTCAAAATCAAGATTTCCAAGATACTACTGAAATATACTGGTAGTCAGGGGATTTAGATGTGCTGGAATGTTCATCGGGTAAATGTCTGCATTTCGCGTATGGTGTAATTGATTATAGAACATACAGACATAGTGAATGTCAATATTTCAGCATTAAAATTGGATTTGGCCAAGATTTTGTATGTGGTTATATACTTTCTTCAACATTACAGAAACTTGGAAGCGTTATATAGTTTACTAGAGATAATCCAAATTATTTATACGGATTTATAGTTAGAGTCTTTATAGATATAACAGGTGCATTTGGCCACCCTGGTGCCCGTCCTTAATGTTTAATTTAAAGCAGCTTCAGAGTCCAAGATATCTGTGGCTAATAACTGAAAGTTACGGTAAAGACCGAATAATAAAAACTCAATTGCCAGATGGGAAAGTAAAAAGATGGTCAACAAGGGTTGTTCCACCACTGCATCTTTTAATAATGAAAATAACAATTTTAGACTGCATCTGGAAGGATCAAAGGGACAAAATTGTGAGAACTGTTTGGAAAGTGATAGAATCTAAAGAAGATTACCATAAATGACTGCTGGACAGATGGCAAATGGAATGGGAAACTGGTGAAAGTGGAGTGCGAGTAAGAAGGATATTTCCAAATATTGAGAAAATAGCTCAAATGTTACACATGGACCCGAACAAAGGACTACTCCAGTTTATTACGGAATATGAACCATCTAATGAAAAACTTTGTCAAATTGGATTGCGTGATGGACCTGAGTGTGATTGTGATAGAGATAGGAACTGCCGAACATGTGATTTTTAACTGCCTAAAGTTTGAAGGTCATCGGAACTAAGGAGGAAATTAATTGGAATGAATGAGTGAAATAGTGAGCAATCCGGATCGGTAACATCAGTTGAATTCTCTGTGCTCTACAATTTCGGAAGTATGTTTGACAAAGTTCAGAGAACACGGGAGAGGAAACCGTGAATATCCTAATATGTGGGATAATATATATTAACACAGGTTAATTAGCATTTCTAATGAATAACTCATTCTCACATGGGTTAGTAGGGATACTAGGAGTAATCTCATATATTCTTACTCACGCGGGTTATTTGTTGATCTGCAAGTGATAACTCACGCAGGTTACATTATGTGGTGATTTATAATTATAACCAGATAACTCGCACAGGTTGATGGGTTGAAGTTAAAGCATTTGATTCTATAATGGCCAACTCTAGCTTAATATTAAAGAATATTGGAATTTGAGTAAATTTTGAATTTAATGTAAGGATATCGGAGGCTGGAGGTCATCTTAGTAATTGGGTGGCAAGATCCGGTATTCAGATGTTGTATTGCATATAATATATATTATTACTTATCATTATTACTATAGAGTGTTATGCTATCATATAATTTTGCCATATGGTATATGTAGCAGTCTTGGGCTGATCAATATTGTGGTTGACTTGTGGTATTCTTGTGTTGTGTTTCTTGACAGATAAGGGGTAACAAGAATATATGATATTAATTTATGTTAGTATCTTATGATTATCATTATTAATAGTATTTCTTTATGTATATATTCATATTTTATTATTTCTAATATATAATTAGTCTATCATACTCTTTACATTAGTATTTTATATTGTTATATAGTTATTATAAACACCAACATTACTTAATTTTTATAAGTGTTAGTTGTTTGCGGAAATTTAATGTTAATGCGAAATTATTTTAGTGACATAATATATTCGTGTGTCTTATTATGTGTTATTTTAATGTGTATTAAATAAATCAAATAAATAAGGAGTTAGAAAAAGAGTACGCTAAAGTACAATAGTCCAGAACAAACTTTAGATGCAGAACTTTCATTGGAAAAAGTTCTCGACCTCCCTTTAAAAGGGAAATATTGTGATTTGAAGCCATGAAATGTCATGACCTAGGAATAGAAACATAGACTGTCCCGTGCACAGAATAAGAGTCCTTGTTGCCTACATATTGTACCAATACACGAGCTTAAATCAGCAAGAGACAGGGGTGAAAGGTAGGCTGTCTCCGCCCTACGGGCCTTTAGTATTTATACGGATGTACGGAAATGAATATTAAGACATTTTTCTAACAAACAACTTATAAAAACTGTTTGGAAGAAGAATGGTAGAACATTCTGTCTCTTGGAATTTGAAATATCTGATTTCTAATCTGTTAAACCGCCTTGAAATTCAAATAATATCCAACCAAAGTTAATCTTCAGTTAAATCCCATAAGCTGGCTGTAAAACTGTAATTTTGTGGGCTGTATCAATACGTTTTGTTCGTTGATATTTACTTACGATCTGCTCACGTTAAATTATTTTTACTCACTTTCAGTAAAACCCGCCTTGACGTTATTTAATTTTAGGAAAAAATGTTTTTGTTTCCTTAATACTATAATAATAAAATATATATCATTTACTTTAAATTCTCAAGTGAATCAATTGTGAATTTATGAAACTAGAAACATATTTACGTACCCGTGCGTAATTTTCCTTAGCATACGAAGAGTGAGGATTAGAAATACAGTTTGTCTCGCCTCTTTTCAATATTACATAGATATTTTGGTATACCGAATTTCGTTAAAGTGTCCATCTTTCCCGGCCACCACACATTGTCGAATGCACCCTCTATATAAACAAAAATCCCTATTAAATATTATTCTTCACCTCTGTTCTTTCTACAGTTTCCATGAGTTGATTTATTGCTTGCTTTGTGTTCTTGCCTTTTCTAATTCCAAATTGGTTTCTGCTAATCTTTCTTTCTCTTTTTTTGAATCCCTTTCTTGAATATCTTACCGATTACATTCAATAGGCAAGTCGGTCTATATGATTTGACCAAGTTCACTTCAGTATCATTGTCTCTCGGCCTGTCTCTTATACTCTGCCGATATAGTGTATCTTATCACTGACCAGCAGAAATGAGCTAGCATCGATGGACGCCATTTAACTTGGTAACGATTCTCGAGAGCTAAAATATGCCGGTGGAATGTTTCATCACGTTCGTCACTTATTGCATAATGCTTTGTCGGGAAAGTGTCAAAGTGGGAATGCAGGAAATGAATCTTTAGAGATGTGATACACACATTACCCACCAATTAATTTGCATTTGGAGCTCTGCTGTTTCCAAGGCAGTTTTCCCCGAAACGAGACCCAAACTTCTTTCTCTACTCTCTCCAAAAGCGTATCAAAAAGCTCATCTTTCATAAGATTTCGCATTTAAGGACTAACAAATATGCTTTCCTGGATTTCTGTCTCACTGCGTCTTATCAACTGTTAGTAAAGTCGCCTGTATATCCAGGGAACCTCCTAAGCAGTGGAAATATTTAAAGTTAGTCAAAATTGTCAAATTATTCAAAATAGTTGAAATATTAAAATTTTATTATTTAAACATTATTAATGTAAATTTTGTTAGAAAATGGAAATAAACTCAGTCGCCATCTTCGAATAAGGGTCGGAAGAGAAGTACATGAATTACTATTGTATTGTGCACTGACATCTGTGACGTCAAACTAAACGCTGCCGTCAAATAGGATCGCTGGCTCTTTTGTTGTTTTAAGCACCATTCATCAGAAACGTAGTTCTAGAATAGATTAGTTGCGTTTATCTCATTTGGTCAGTTGCCCGTATAATTGCTAGCCGTGTTTCAGTCTTCCAACGTAGAAATTTAACGCTATAGTACTTTATAAACGCTATTTTCATACAATAGACGTGAACAACTTTTAATTAGTCAATTAATAGTAACCTTAATAAAAACTGTTATTCCTTAATTTAAATAAAATAAGCTGACAAGGTTATCACACTTAACTTCAGGTTTAAAAACACACAGCTAGTGTAACGGTTTCAATGTTCTAACAACATCTTCCTCAGACGACACATTAATACACATTAATAGTTCGTAAAAGGTACCAGAAGGCCTAGATATCCTTTTTACGTCATCCGCCAATCATGTCCCAGAATCCGTACACTTTCCAAAACTAAAAAAAAAGTAGCCAATCGCAGTCCTTCTCTTCACAGGCCACACCACCTAGCCAACTAATACGCTATCACAAACTAGTAACAGGAAACAACAAACTAGGAAATATTACCGAGGCACAAAAATATAATAGATAAACACATGCGTAATAAATAAATAATTAAATAAACATAAATATAAATAAATAAATATGCCAAAATATAATAAATAAATATTAAATAAATAAATAATCCAAAGGAGACTTAAAATAAAAATAAAAAATAATAAAGAACCAAAAGGGATGGGGCTATCGAAAAGTCCCTATTTACTGGAAGACTTTCTCCGCTCATCTCTTCTCAGTTTGTCTTCCCATTCCTCATTTATGCTCAATCCACTATTCCAGTTCATCGCCTTATCTCCTTTTCCACTAATTCTCCTCGCTTTTTTCCACTTCCTAACCAAAGGCCTTTCCTCTTGTTCCAGTATCTTCGCCTCTTCCCAGTCTATATCGTGGGCCTCTTCCTGTACATCATGGAAATATCGTTTCTGTTTCTTTTCAATCTAACGTCATTCCGGTGTTATTTAAGACTTTCTTTTAATTTCTTTTTAGTCTCTCTTATATACACTGTCTCACAGTTCATACACGGATCACAGGTCTACTACAAATGGCAGCAAGACTGTGTGTCGACAGGACAGTTCGTCCACAGTCAGTTGGTCAACACGACACAACAATTGGTCAACACGACAGTTCGTCGACAAAACAATACGACAATAATGATAGTTGGTCGAGAAGACAATTTGTCTGCAAGAACGTTTCGTGGATATTACAATTAATTGGCACCATTTTAGAAACTTCTAACGCACTGTTCAGCTAATCTCAAACAATCCTTTCCAAAACGTTTCTAATGTAGAGCGGGAACACAAGGAGAATCGTAATTTAGAGAAAAACGTGATAAACTTTAAAAAAATTAACAGAACGTTTTTACAACAGCTGCTAATATTTAGGGTTTTCACGTTTCTGTATGACCTGCAATGATTGTTACTACTTTCGATCTTAAATATTTAACTTTGTTCCTTATAATTGATACAGTCCCTTAAACTTAACTAGAGTTATTTTGTGTTGGTTTATTTCGGTTAGTTTAGTAAACCTATAGTATGCTTTGATATGAACAAGTGTATTCTACGTAAGTGAAATTTATTGAAAATATATTGAAATACAATGACATTTTGATGAGTGCCGGCATTTATAGATGTCCGGAACTCCATGAGGTCCTCATCCTGGTCCTGAAGTTGCTACCCACCCAAACAGAAACAGATTTACAATTTATTAGAAAACATATTGAAAAACAGATAATATAATTACTTAAGACACAGCGCCCGGTCTTTCTACAGATGTCAGATGTCCAGAACTCCACGAGATTCCCATCCTTGTCCTGGCGCTGTTCCTCGCTCAAACAAAGATTTCTTACAATTACTATGTGGCTGAAGCTTTAGCGCATCTGAATACCAATCGGACTGACCATGTTAAAATTACGGCCAGGGCGCCGGAGACTTTTCTGGCGGTGTTCCAATGCCTGGCGCTCTGAAGTTCACCCAGCATCCTACCAAACTGACTAGCAGAGTGTCCTTGATGATCCTGTGCACCTTGGGAAGGTAACGGCGTTCGAGCGTGAGACTGACAACCTCATTTCGCTTTGTACCGTAGCTCGAGAATATGTGGAGAGCTATTTCGATATCCTCCATGCGCAGTTCAGGGCGCATGCGTATTGCACAGGGGATACCTTTACCGTTTTATATGCTATGGGATATTGGTTAATTATATCAATTATAATGTTAATAATGTTATTATATAATGTTAATAATTAAATGAGGAATGACATTTCTTTTTCATTGAGTGAAAACGTCTTGTACTTTAGCCTATGTTTAAGGTCACGCTATTGATGTTGATGTTCTGGATTTATAGTGGCCAATTTGGTTTCGCTATTTCTCCGTCAACGTTATTCGTATCGTCGTTTGAGCCAGTCGCAGTTAACAGCATTTAAGCATTCGCTGTTTCTTGTTCCTTTCTTCTCGCTGTTTCGTGCGCCGTGCTGTTTAGGTTCACAGTTTTGTCGCAGTTGATTCTGATTTCGTAGATTTTGTGCTGCTTATTTGTTGTTGCAGTTTTGTCGTACGTTGTTTTTACACCGGTGTCATATTCGATGATAATCTTAGAAAGGAGAAATATGATACATTATACTTTAAAAAATCACTTTAAGTTATTCTAACAAGGGAACTGTCTCTGGCGGGACACGAGAATCTGCATTAAACTTCCACAGTGCGTTGATGATATGTTCAAATGAACAGTCCTGTAGTACTACGTTTCGCAGATTCCCGGTACGCGAGTACAGGACTTCAAAATTTTCGAACATTTGATCTGAACGCCTGAAAGGTAGGCACACTTCATATATTTGTGCGGAAGTTATGCATTTCACATACACTTTTAAGTAAAAGGTAAAAGCGCTGAAGACAATTTAAACGTTAGATTAAAGTAATTGATGAAATTGGAGTGTTAATTAATTACTCTGATCCCTACCAAATGCCAATATTATATAATTACAGGGTGACCCAAAGGAAACTTCTATCACGTTAATTTCATAACCAATTGATTTCAGTAAAAATCCCTACACACGCCCCTATTAAGGGTGAAAGTACCATCGTGGCCGAGCATTGCATGTTGCCCCTTTCTATTATGGTCTGGTGGCAAAAAGTGAAATTTTCTTAAATGACAACATGGGTGAAGTGGCACACCATGTCAATGGTCTTTGGTTTCTATTTACGAAAGCATGTGATCATTTACTAGTTTCTTTGAACACTTGGCGAGAAATTATGTTTGGAACTCTCAAATATAATAAAGTGAAACATATATATTCACCAGAACATTTACTAATTATATAGTTATATATCGCTTCCCCAAGTGGTTGATCGAAAACAGTAGACGGGGTGTCATTAAATTCAAAATTACTTTTACTCAAAAGAGGAAGGACTACGTATAGATTGTACATGTTTACTTTCATTTTCTGTTCCTTCCATTGACAACACAATACCAACAAACAAACCACGAATGACTCAGTATCACGAACCCAACTCAACAATCTGTTTCACCACCTCCACAGAAAGTGAAAACAACATAGTATCAGATAACGTATCGTAGAAAACAACTATTATATTTACAAGTGCGTGTGGTCGTACACAGTTTTTGCTTCCATCACCAGAGTGAGCAGACATTACATGATTATTCTAGGCCCGTATAACAGTCACTCTTCCAGTTTTATTTTTTTATTTCAAACATTAAGATGTTCACAAACATACCTATGGTTGTATAACTACTCGAAACCCATTAGAAAATTAAACAAAGTTTCAGACCTCTAACATGTATTCCGAATGATTACGAAACGTAGTATGCAAACGTATTGAACGCACGATGAATGCACTGAAGAAATAACATGCATTCCGAATTTTCGAAGGGACACAATGATGCACCCCGATTTTTTTTCTTCAGTGTATGATGGGCGATGGAGGGCTCTCATAACGTTTACTATAGTAAATTTTATTACCTCATTAACAATTGTATGTAATTATGACCTTCCTTACATTTTGTAGTACTGAAGGATATCAATTGTGTTGTATCGCTCAAAATTAATCAAGTTACGATAAGCATCAGTTTTCTGTTTTCAAAGAGATTCAAAATAACTTCTAAGGCTTCTTTGTTGCCGTCACTTTCTGAACCTATAAAAATATATATTACGAAGCTTCACTTTGTAATATTTGAGATTTTCAAATGCAATTTCTCGCCATGTGTTCAAAGAAACTAGTAAATGATCACATACTTTTGTAAATATAAACTAAGGATAATTGAGATTCTGTGTCACTTGACCCATTTTGTCATTTAAGAAAATTTCACTTTTGCCACTAGACCGCAATTGAAAGGGGCAGTATGCAATGCTTGACCACTATGGCGCATCCGACCTGAAATTAATAGTTTTTTAAAATTATTTTCAGCGCAACATTATGTATAAAAGTGTATGTGATGCATAACTTCCGCACAAATATATGAAGTGCTGCCTACCTTTCAAGCGTTCAGAGCAAAATTTCGAAAACTTTGAAGTACTGTAACTCGTGTACGGCGCATCTGCGAATCGTAGTACTACAGGAGTGTTCATTTGAACACATTATCAACGCACTGTGGAAGATTCATGCGGATTCTCGTGTCCCACCGGAGACAGTTTCCTTGTAAGTTGTATTTGCTAGTGCTTCTGACAAAGGCTAGACGAACCCGATAAAATATTTCTGCATTGAATACTTTGAATTGAATAGTATTCGCGTAACTGCTAATCTGCCTATCGATGTTAGACCTTGATTGTTAAAATGTAACCATTAAAGTATCATTTCAGGTAATTTCAGGCCGCTAGAACTTGATATCTCTTAAACCTGCTTTAGAGAAACCGCTCCAAAATTAACTATGAGGGTTCACCTTTCAGATCCAAATTAATTGCATTAAATTTATCTTCGCTGAAATAACTGTATCTTTACTGCGTAATGTTTATATTCGTTGAACGTCAAACAAAACTTCTCGCGAAATTCATTACAGGGATTTCCCATGTGTTCCAGGTTCTTTTGTGCATAAAGGAGTATGTCGTTTACATGGTGTTTTAAGAGCTCTATCATCTGACCAAAATACGTCCAAATCACACTTATTACAACTCAAATAAGGAGCAATACTTGAGATGTTCACAATTCTTATTGAGTACATTTACAATTTTTTTGGTAATTCCTAACTTAATGCGGACCAACAGTGCTACCATATAATTATTTAATAATACATGTATTGTGTATTATTGAAGGTGTGTCTTCTAAACACGTACCAATCAAGTAAAAAGAGGATCATTTTTTGTATTCAACAACATCGAATCACTAAAGAAATGGTAGTGTCACATCAGATACATTTTGGCTGTTGACGAATGTAGTAGAATATAGAACCAAACTCAATATAAATATATTGATAGTTTTCTTTTAAATTATTTTATTTGTCGAGTAACATTACGTTACCGTTACAGGTCAAGTGTGGAATCCTTATACGAGAGTAGGTGACATCACAAAGTCCTGAGATCAACTTAAGGAACGAACTTTTGACCATCAATACTGTTTTGATCTGGTTGTTTTTATTTAAGGAAATTTAGTTCGGTTGGACTTCTTACTGAGCAACCTGTGTGCAAATCCCGCTCAAACTTCTCTTACTTCCAGTGTTCCTGAAAACTAAATAATGCCTTGTTTCTACTAACCTCGTTACTGGAAATTTGACGACAGCTATGATTGGCTAACTATTTCCAGGAATGTTTCGGAAAACTTTTAATGGTGCAGGATAATAGTGTGTACCAGCGTTACTAGGTTTAAATACTTTCTTCTTGTTTGCATTTGAGTTTTGTTCGTTTTGCAATATTCACTGTGTTTTGTTATTATTGTTGTGTCTGTTGCAGGTTGATCTTTTCAACTTAATTAGAACCCGTAACTCTCTTAGTTAGCGACCTTGAAAAGAGAAATAGTTTAGAAGTTAAGAGCTCATTTGTCTTCACTTTCTCTTAATAAGACGATGACACATCTCAAAGTATTTGAAGCGGAACAGCACATGGAAATTCGTATTTCGGAGCACGACAACCTGAGAATTGGATGTGATTGCCATAGTAGGTATCACAAACGTCTACACGTGCTTTACTACGCCCTTTTCCTAGTTGACTTACGTGCTACAATTATGAACTAGCACGCATTCGTGTACCTATTCCACTGGGGCACCCCCTCTATTTCAGGACCCACTACACCGATCGAAACGGTTCCAACGGCTCTGAGCTAGTGTAAAAACGTCCTTTCTAACGACACCTTAATTACGTCCCAACTTTCATAAATATATTATTTTGACATGGATAGAGGGACGGATGGGGATATAAGGTGCTGCATTGTTAGAAATAGCTAGTGCTATGATGAATTAAATACAATATATGATCTTTAGGCGTCTCTGGTTCAGAACGTTATGGTGAAGAGTAGAGGATCAGCAAGGTAACGGCGAGGGCCTCACTAAAGATATCATCACGGTATTCACATGGTGAAACTGACGGAAAACTTGGAATACCTCAGTCAGAATAGTCGGTCGTGGGGTTTCCATTCGAAGTTAAACATTATAATTGAGAACGAGCGTTAGGCAGGGAGATATGAAAATAAAGTAGAATTTTGCAGGAATACAGAAATCATACTTTAGTACCGAATTTATGCAAATGCATACCAAATAAAATTACAATTTGAACTTTTCAAATTTTGCAAAAGCTCTTTAAAATTACTTTTCGGCGAAAACATGACTGGACAGGGAGTTGGCGGATGAGGAAAAAAATAATCAAGTACAAAATATTTGACACCTTTATCTCTTGTGGCTCGGAAGCTGATTCCAGAATTACGTAATCTTACATCACGTCGGAGGATTATCTCCAGACATTTTGAAAAAGCTTTAAAATTCACGTCGTATTGTACCTAAAAAAAAATAAACGCAGCTAGATTTTCTGTGGACTGATTCCCGAAAACAAAAAATCGTTTGTAAGACCAAATTTTCGAGGCTTTTAGGCCCGTAAGACAAGTTTGAAATTTCATAAAAGATCCACAAGTTACGTTGTGAGGTATATGAAAAATTATTTTGTCCCCTTATTCCTTTCCTTGTACAATCATGGAAGTAGTAGAATAAACTGAATCAGTGGACTAGGTAGACTGCCTTTAGACTAAGTCTACCATATATATCATAGCTCAGACATGTCACGGCTTATATGAAAAAAGACTTAATACTAGCTTTTATTCAACTCCCGCAGTTGCTACTTCAGTGACTGTACCGTTAATTAAAATACATCGAAAGACAAAAATATTTTGTGTGTGGGGATTATTCTAAGACAATTTTTTAAAAATGCTAAACTTTGCGTCGTACATGAAAAATCTCATCGGGATTTTCTGTGGACGAAGCCAAAACCAAAAGTGGTTCGTAAGACAAGATTTTTCGGGAGCTTTAAGGCCGTAAGATAAGTTTGAAATTTCGAAAAAGAGCCAAAAGGCAATAGAAACTTAAAAATGTGTTGAGTACAGAAATGCAATGTTATCACTCATGTGAGCTGACCTGTGGAAAGAGTTTAAGTTAAAAGAAAAGATGGCAGTACATTGGCAATTTATTTATGGGTAGCCGCATATGTCGGCATGGCAGAATTAATTTTCCTAACGTAATATCTCAATTCATGCTCAATGTGGCTTTCCATTGTTTTCCCACATAGGACAACCATATAAAAAAACATGAACGTCATAAGAAACAAGAAAAGACACAGCGTGTTTTTCTTTATAACTCATCCCCTGCACATATGAAGATAAATATTAATGGCCTCATTAAATTAGGCATATATGTAGACTCTGCTTTATATCTGAAAAGTTTCATTGATGATCTGAATGTACGAGTAGTTCGGCAGGATTGGCATGTCAAATATTATACGTTGTTTGAAAGCAACAGAGAAGATATTTTCCTTAATACGCAATCATGTAATGAAAGAGAACAGTCACAATATTACCGTTTTTCTTTTACATATTATTTATTTGTTTGTTACATATTTTTTAGACCATGCAATTATGACCATCATCCACTAAACTCCTTAAGCCTTCTTTGAACAAAATCTTCAGTACACAACTTAGCAGGGTACACAGGTTTCACTCGCTCTCGTCCCTGAACCTTCTTTAATAAATTTACTACTAGATAATCCGAGCGTAAGAGCAGATTATTAACTGGAAATATCAAATACGTTCGAAATATTCGCCGACTCGAGTAGTAATAAAGATGACGTTAATAATGAAATTGATGTAAGTAAGATATGCGAGACAATTCGTTATACGTTGAAGGGCGCAGCGAGGAAACGTCTAGGTAGAAGAAACAGCAGAAAAACAAGCCTTGGTTTGATAAAGAGTGCCTTAAGCTTCATGAGGAACGGAAATAAGCAAGGCAGCGATTGCTAAATAATAAAAGCGAACCTTATAACAACCACTATAGTAACACGAATATCAACGCCACGCGCGGTTTCAAAAACAAAAAACGAGAATATCTTAAGCAGAAGATTCAGGAGATAGAGAAAAATGGGATGACAAATAACATTCGATATCTGTAAAAAGGTGTAAACTCGTTAAAGAAAGGTTACCAACCTAAATTATGGATAATTAGACATGAACGCAAAGATCTTCAAGCCGATCCGACTAAAATCATCGATGTGTGCAAAAATGATTTCGACAAATTTCTTAATGTAAACAACGTAGAAAAACAGAGGAATTTAAAATCTATATAGCAGAACGTAGCAAGATGGAGGTCGAAATGTCGATAAAGAAGTTGAAAATTTAAAATCACAAAAGCGGGAGGAACGGCACTAATTAAGAAACTGTATAATTTGATAATTGCTACATGGAGAAAGAAGGAGCTTCCAAAGGAATGGAAAACCTATATAAAGATTCCGGTTTATAAAAAAGCGATAAATTGGACTGTAATATTTATCACGGAATCCCATTACTCTCAACATTTTAAAAGTACTGAGTAATATCCTGGTAACTCGCCTAAGCGTAAACGTATGTAGATTTAAAAGAAATAGATCTACGTTGGATCCGATTTTCGCCTTCAGACAAATCTTAGAGAAGGAATGGGAATACAGTGGGACTGTTCAATAGTTATTAATTGATTTTAAGAAAGCATATTACACTATATTACAATTTGGAATTAAAAAAAAAAAACTTGTTCAGCTAGTGAGAATATGTCTCAGTGTAAGGATAGGTGAAGATAGTGTCAAGATTCGCAACGGATTGAAACAAGGTGATGACTTGTCACCATTACTGTTTAACTTTGCGTTAAAATATGCTATTCAAGAAATAAAAGAGAACAAAAAGGAACTAACATTAAATGGTTTGAATCAACAGTTCGTATACTCGGATGATGTAGATTTAATAGGGGACAATATAGATGCACTACAAAATAAAACCGATGTCTTAGTAGAAGTTTGGGATGAGACAGGTTTACAGGTAAATGTAGATAAAACAAACTATATGATAGCAGGCCGAAACACAGGGAATAAAGGAAATAGACACATAAGAATTAAGAATGAGAACATAGTGAAAGTAAACAAATTTAAATATGTGGGAGCATATCTAACAAGCAAAAGCGAGGTCACGGAAGAAATAAAAAGTCGCTTAGTATTGGCAACGTATGTTTCTACTCAGTCCATAAACTCTTAATTTTTCAATTAATATCAATGAAATTGAATTAAAAATATACAGAACGGTTATTCTGGCGGTAAAACTTTACGGTTGCAAAGGTTGGGGTACGATTGTTTGAGAATAAGGTACTGAGAAAGATATACGTGCTGAAACGGGACGGATGACTGGAGAACGGAGTAAACTGCATAAAGAAGAACTTCACATACTTTACGAGTCACTCGATGTTGTAAGAATAATGAAATCGCGGATGTAGCTCGCATGGGAGAGAAACTAAGATTATATTCCATTATACTTGGTAAACCGGAGGGAAAGTGTGTAATGGTCTTGAAGCTCCGTTCCATTTGTTTTATTTATTATTGTTACTATTTTTCGTGTGTTGAGCTTCAAAGACAAACGATTCTTACTATGATGATCTCGGTGTCATCAATATTCTGTGACCATCTTCTATCATGTTTACGGGCATTGGAATAATCCTTCGATTTTCTTTTGTTTAGTTTTCCTGGCGCAAAGATTTATTTCTTGAACTACTTTAGGACGTATCTTCCTTCTGTCTTCCCTTTATTACTAATTTTCTGATTGGAGGATAGTATTAGCATTCGTATATGGATCAGAATCTTTGCTCATCTTAGTTATGTGTCTCTTTATTATTGACACTTGTCCACATTAAAGTGAAGTCCACTTTCTTTCTTTCTCATCCTTCTTTAGGGAAAAGACACACACAGGGGCACCTTGTAGTTGTGAAGTTTGGTGAGGCTTCCGGAGTGTTTTCTTGTTCGGCACTTAGACTGTTCTTGCCCGGCGCTTGTCCCGTTTGAACGTTATTGTGTTCTTGGGTAACACGGTTCAGATTTTCTGCTTTTTAGTTGGTTGAGATGTGTATGTGCCCCTTTCCTGTTTGGTGTGTGTTGTCTTGCTGTTAGAAGATACAATTGGGAAGACCTAGACTACGTTGGGAGTATAGTATTAAAATGGATCTTCGAGAAGTAGGTTTTAGTGATGAAAACTGGCTTGGTCTTGCTCAGAATTGAATCCTATGGAAAACATTTCTTCGTAACCCATAGAGTAAGTAAGTAACTTTGTAGCTAATTAACGTAATGCACTGAAACTTGACATGAACGGATCTTGATATTTGAGAAGTATGATCATCTTATAAGCATGTGCGTAAGATTCCCATTGACATTAAGACATGCCTGCATTCGTCTATCTATGTTACGGAAGAATTTTACCAACACATAAGAAGGTACTGCGTCATTTTCTCGCTGAATGTGTTCTTACACTTCTGTCATAGTCCGTGGAGTATTGTAATCTATTTTTCCCTTCAGCATTCCCAATCAAAAGAAATCTGGTAGGGAAAGGTTAGCTAATCATGAAAATGTGATTTCAGATGTTCCGGGGAATATCTTTCGTAACATGGAGATCTTTGAACAGGAATAATTTGATGCAAATGAAGATTACTTTCAACGCTTGCTAGAAGATAATCATATTTTGCATGCACTAAAAGAAGATAATTCGCTGCCAAATTTAATATATTTTCATACAACAGCAAAGAGCGAGTGAAACATCTTGTATCCCAGATAGCACCCAAACTTACGGAAAGTTTGTACGAGATTTGGCATTGCAAGCTTGCACAATGTTTCACATTCCATTGCTGAAACCTTGCTAGTTCATAAGTTCCAAATTTACTACAAACTTTGGACGCCAAACTTGCTACAAACTTGTATTGCTAATCACGAAACCTCTGGCGAAAAAGATTTCTATTATCTGGATTGCAGCTCGAACCTGGAATCTTTAGTTGTGTTTGTAGTCCGTCAATCTAAAACTGCTCTATTGCGCCACTCCTGAATGTCTTCTATTTTACTGGTTCTTTTAAGAAGGTAGGATACCGGCGATGAAAGGCTTTCCTAAAATTCAGAAGGAGAAAGTGAAATTAAGACCAGTGTTAAATTGTATGGGAAATATGTTTGAACCCCTGGAAGAGAAGATTAAGAAGGTGTAAGAGGTTACAGGAACACAACAGGAGAGTGCTTGCGTGAAGAACTCGTGGAATTAGAAAGAACACTGAGGGAAGTAAGGGATATGAGAGCTAAATCGATCGTGTACAGTGTAGATGTAAAAGCCATGTTCCCGAGCTTAAGAAGAAAGAACATAGTAATTGGCATAACAGAACGTATGAAGAATAGTAGGGTTAATGGCTGGAGTAGGGGCTTAAGGAGGCTCTGAGAGCTATGTGGAAGAATAGTTATTGTGTAATAGGTGATAAGTTGGTCAGAATTAAGGAAGGACTGATCACAAGTTCAAGGTTGAGTCCTATCTTGGCGGAGATTGCTATGAATGAGTGGGAGAAGACGGCATGGTTAAAAGAAGGTGACAAGTTAGTGTTTTTAGTATATATGTTCACTATTGCTCGGGGATTTGGAAGATCACACAAAAACAGTTGGAGAAATTTGTGAAAGAAATTGAAGATAAAGAGAAAGGCGTAGAACTGGAGTTGGAAGTGGAAAAGGATGATACCATAATATTTTTAGACATGAGGATAAGGAAGAAGGAAGGAAAGATATACACGAAATGGTACCAAAAGGTTGTGCGTCCGGAAACTATTGTCATGCTAGGAGTGACGTACATTACTCGACGAAGACAAACTTCATTAAGGAATATGGAAGAAAGAATTAAGCACTTTAACAGTGAAAAAGAAAAAGCAGCGGAAGTTTTTCATGAGCACTTAAGGAGAAATGGATGGTAAGAGGAGGTTGAAGTATAAAAGGATAGGAGAGATGAAGAGACCAGGAAGAGAAGAAAGAGCGGAACAAAAGGAAAATGGAGTAGAAAATAAACTATGGTGGGGGATAGAGAGTATAAGAGAGTAAACAGCAGTGATAAAGGGAATGCTGAAGTAGATGAGAGGCATTCCAAAGTACAGAAAAGAAGTAAGAGACTACCGGAGGTGATAAGAGAGAAGAAGAGGAGAGTGGTATGATGAAGAAAAAGGATTAATTTATAGAATCCAGTGCAGTGATTGTGAAATGTGCTTTGTGGGGAAAAGGTTTAGAAAAAGAATAAAACAACATAAAGATGATGTTAGATTGGAGAGGGACAGAAAATATATATATAAGAGACACGGAACATTTAGTGGATTGGAGTGAAGTGAAAGTATTGGGACAGGAAGATAGAAGGACTGTCAGAAAATTGAAAGAATCAAGACTTATAGAAGTGGAAGATGGAAAAGCGCTGAACTGGAACTCGGGACTTAAAATTGATGAACAGTGGGATAAGTTATTAAGAAGCTTTAAAATATAAATTGTATATTTGGTGTAAGACGGAAATTTCTTATGTTTAATTTAGTGTTCCGTTTATTTATTTTAATTATTTTTATAATCTTTCTTTTACTTAATTTTCTTATATCACTGATAAGTTAATTTCTATTGGACAAGGCTTATTTAGTCATTGAATGCTTAAATGTAGTAGGAACAGGGGGAGAAGGGAACCAGTGATTGCTGTTAATTATAAATTCACTTTGTGTAGTCGGTACGGGTTTGGCTGCCAGAGGGCCAATCAGGAACCACAGATGGCTGTCTCAATA
The DNA here is from genome assembly GCA_022664845.1 of Lepisma saccharinum. Classification (NCBI taxonomy): domain Eukaryota; kingdom Metazoa; phylum Arthropoda; class Insecta; order Zygentoma; family Lepismatidae; genus Lepisma; species Lepisma saccharinum. Next base: position 20,789 of record JAGDQP010006698.1, on the reverse strand, counting down.
GAACTTGTGTAGCTTATGTGATTTAGTGTGTCTGATGAAGCCAAGTTGTTAGTTAGTTGGTGAAACTATTACACGTTTTTAGTTTTTAATCAAATCGTATTTGCTTTGCTCAGCTAATATTTTATTTTATTTTAAGTACCGGTATATAAAAGAAAAGTTTTCATATGAAAAATATCATATTCGTTTTATGTTTTGGAGACAGTTTTTGAAGTAAATTCACTTATATAGGCATAAATAAAATTATTAAAGCTAATTGATTCTGTTTTAGAGCTGTGAAGTTTCGTTGATTTTTCGCCAGCAAGCCTCGTCAGAAAAATCATAATGATGTGTATACTTTACTGCTCGGGTCGATGACACATTGCGTTTTTAGTCTTTGTATTGCAAATAATGGAAAAAATGAATAATTGCCTAACTTGAATTTTTTAACTTATTCTAGGGAAATGTGTACAATTTTGAAAATGGTGTAAACAGTTGGAAAATTCAAAATGAACGAAAGGGAAGGGAATATTTATAAGTATGAACAAAAAGAAGTTGTTAAAAATGTGATAGCCCGGCGATCCAGTTAGTAACTCAACAGGAAAAATTACTGTTTGATAATTATTGTAAGGAAAAGTCAATTCTTGTCTAAACTTGGTTTAAACTAGCGTACTATCTGCGAAATTGGTAGCCACTTTGTTTGAGAAATGTTATCGACCTGAATCGTAAAGTATACATCATTATGATACTCTTCAGGTGACTCGCTTGTAAAAAAATCACGAGACAGCCTTCTCGAAAGTTCTGCTGTAACAAAGGACCAATATGCTTTTCCTGTTTCGAATTAAATTCTATATAAATGCTTTTGTTCCAGGAATTGCTTTCGTAACATAAAAGGACTAGCAAAATGTACTTCGCCCAACAAAAAGAACCGTAGAGTAATCGTTAGAGTGAGGGGCGACAAACAAATCTGAAGATGATCGTGAAGATTAGTGTCATTATCCTACTTAAAAACTAAGATAAAGTAAGAACCAGTGCCAAGTCATGTAGACCTATATGTTTATTGGGAGTCATGAAAAAAAGTATTAGAAAAAATATTGGTTAAAAGATTACAAAGACATGGAGACATTAATTACTGTAAATTGAGTTTGGTTTCCGACATGGAATAAGCACTGAAGACGCGATGAATAGACTGATGGAAATATCAAATAGAGAGGAACTGCTGCGTAGTAGGATTATTCGTCGATATATCAGGGACGTTTGATAACTTCTTGTATACGGCCCCATTAGCGAACTTAAAACAACTAAAATTCAGCATTATTTATGGAATATATATTGTGAAGATAGAAAAGTGAAACTAAAAACACCGGATGACAAAATCGTGAAAAATATATCCAGGAGATCTCCACAGGGGATCTTTATGAGATGTATTGTTTCAACAAGGATGAATTGTTTTGGATTAAATGGAAGCTGCAGCGGAAATGATAATTTATGCGGCTGATCTAGTGATGGTCGTTAGTACGAATTCGAAGAAAGAATTAGAACGGAAAGCCAATGACACAATGGTAGAACAAAAAGTGTGGTGCGATCGAAACAAGATAGAATTCTCTTCAAGCAACACAATGCACATTATATTAAAAGGAAAACTTAATAGAAATCTAAAACTAAATAGAAAACTAAAATCGAGGCCCGACATGCACATCTAGGGGAACAATTGAAAGAGGGACTAATATTTACTGAACATGACGTTATCAGGAAAATGTTTAAAATTGTCAAATAAAATAACTAAATCACAGAGAAGTTTCAACTGGAATTTCAAGACTATTTGGCTGTGCTACAGTGCGTTGTTGGTCACTATTGCATCCCACTGTGGGGTCATAGAATAATAGCAAATAATTAGGTGCAAAAGAGACTAGGTCAAATTCAAAGAAAAATTAACTGGAGCATATAAAACTACTCCTAATAAATCGCATAATATAGTAATGGGTACCTTTCCGTTGCACATTGAAGTTATAGTGAATGATGCAAGATACTGGTTAAGAAGCAGAACTTCAAGAAAGCGGCAGAATTAATGGACATACCCATTCATTCAGTAGAAAATTTATTAAGTCTTTGTTTAAGAAAGTATCATAGTGAATGGAACCAATGTAATAAGGGAATGAGCCTTTACCAATTAATACCCAGCTTGGAGGAACGTATAGAAATTGTATACAATTATATGAAACCAAGCAATGATTTAGTTCACTTTCTAACATGACATGGTCCGTACGCAGAGAAACTCTTCCAGCTGGGTTTAATGGACACTCTATGTTGTCGATGTGGATGTATTGGTTCACCGAAACAGGTTGTTCTTCGTTTTCCGAGAATGATAGAATAAAATTGTAAAAAAAAAACATTTATGAAATTATTCCAGACATTAAACAGTCGGAAATATTTGATCAAGTTTACAATGCTATCTCAAACAAATTTTAGGACGAATTTATGAATCTTTCTTTCACAAAGGAAAGAAGAACCTATGATAAAGGCAGGAATTTTAAATTTAATTTACGGCCTTTAGGCATCTAAGACTCAGGCCGGGATAGGGAACGAGAAAGGATGCAGGGAGGTGTCGACCAGGACCTAAGTTGAGGTATCATCTCGGCATTTGCGTGATATGACTAAGGAAAACCATGGAAAAACCTCAGTCATGATGGGAGGCCGCTGGGATTGAACCAACGATCTCCCGAATGCTGGGCCAACGCTCTACCACTGCACCAAGGGCACTCAGTGCTAAACACAGGAGAAGCCCAGCTACGGTAGAATAGATTGGAAGCTTCGAGAACATATAGAATATCTAGAACATGACATAGCAGTGAAATACATCTGGCAGATTGTAATTTTAAATGAGAGAAAATTGTAACGAGACGGTGTTTTATTATTTGTAATAATTTGATAATGTGTAAATGTAAGATGTCGATCGGGCACGTAATCGTCTCTAAAATCAATTGTACAATTCATAGCTTGTGTAAGTAAGTAACTAATATCATTCTAATTGTTGTGCATTACCCTGTTTTGAGCAAGATAAGCTGTAGAGTAAGAGTAAAGTAAAAAGAGTATAAAAGTTTATGAAATTTGTTCAGCTTTTGTTATTACTGGGTTGAACGGCGCATGTGTTCTTTATTCTGCTTTAAAAGCCAGATTTTAAGTATATGATCTGTAGCTTTAGAAGTTTCAAGAATTGTTTTGCTAATATTTATATTGATGATGAGATAATTAGTAAAATGCTTAATCTTGAGAGATTGGCCGAACAAGATGTACTCCTACATTTTTGGGTTTTTAATGTTTAATTTGTAGTCGATAATTAAATTATATATTATGATTTTATTGTAATGTGTTATTACTTATTTTTGTTGCTTATCGTTACTATTACTATCACCAGATTTTTTATCATTAATTGCAATTCGGAACTATAGTAGGTGTGATTATATTATTTTATTACTTTGTTTTTATTATAATTATTTTTATTGCGTGCTCTCAAATAAATAGACTACATAAACGTTGAACTTGGAATATTATATTTTGATTGATGTTTTATATTCTTAATATGTTAGGTAATAGTTAAATGTTAGTATATAATGAAATACACATAAGATATAATTTATTTTATTAGGTACTAGGTTGCAATCAATACCCATAAACCTGCTGTATAACACATGATATTGTAAGCTTCTATGGTGGTTATTAACCAGGTGGTAGGAAGTGGGAATTAGACTGCCGAACAAACAAGATTTATGCCAGAAAATTGTAAAATTGTAATTGAATTTATATATATATCCGAGTCTATAAGGTAATCCAAATCTGGAATGAAGACAGCGGTGGAGGTGGGCTCTCGCCCTTCGTGCCAAGTAAATTGTATATATTAGTGCTGTATTATATAATTTTAATAACATAAATTCTGAAAAAAAAAAATTAAAGAAACATTCGGTATTTCCGGAGATTGGCAAAGACTGCAACTTAGAACTTAGATACAATATTAACTGAACTTAAACATATCTTCAGTGCTGTGATAAATAAATCCTGTAGAAAAAGAATAGAAAGAAAATGTAATGGTTTACCTTACTCGAATGAAGGATTAAAAAATTTTAAGAGGAAAGTTAGAGCCGTAAGGTAAAGTTAGCAAGATGTCTTACACCCAAACCTAAGGAACAGGCGATTGGAGAAATATAGGTTGCCTAAAAGAGTATAAATATAAAATTGAAAAAGAGTAAGGGGCTGGTAAAGGTTTCTGGAATAAAATCTGGATATGGATGCATGGGCTCTTTCTTATAAATTTGCTTAATATGATCATAGCTCCACTGATGCTGACAACTATAAAGAGAAAGAATGCAACTACAACCAAAATATGGGAAGAATCACAGGAGTATCAGATGACCTGCCTTCTTCCGGATGATGACGAAAACAATGAGAATTAGTAACAGGTAGAGCTTAGGATGGACTCGGAATATTCCACCGAGAGAATATACAAATAGCACAGTTAATAATGAAGAAGAAAGAAAATAGAGAATGATAACGAATGAAGAACTGGAAGAAATAATTAGAAACCTAAAGTGTATAAGAGCTCCAGGTCCAGATGGAATCAAGACAGAAATATTTAAACAGATGAAGGAATACTGGGTTCCCTATTTGAAAAAGTAAACTTTTGTCAGAGTTCCTAGATTAGGCTACATTTTCACTGGATTGAAAACAGGTCTAATTGGACATTTTAACAAACGATGAAGAAAGAGATAAGAGTCACGCGAAGACATATAGACCGATTCGTTTGCTCAACGTTCTAGTTAAAATTATAGAAAAATTCATCCTACAGTAAATACACAATGCAGTAATGTGTGTGCTAAAATATGGTTTTAGAAAGCACAAAGGTACAGAAGACGCAATGCAAATATTGAATAAAGGTGAAATTGAAAGTAAGCATGTTATATTCTTTTACATCAATGGTGATTTTGACAATGTATGGTGGCACCATTGTTAACAGAACTGAAGAAACTTGGAATACCGGGCTACCTGTAGAGATTTGTACATAACTATTTTGAGAACAGGAGAGTATTATATGATCACGACTGTGGTGAGATTGGAAAATTAATTACAAATGGATGTCCAGAGGGTTAATTCTTTGGCCCTGTATCTTGAAATATCGCTTTCTATCCATGTTTGGTGATTTATAAATTACGGGAAGTGAGTTGAGTGGAGTAGTACCATACGCGATGATCTAGTTGTAATGATAAATGGAAATAGTAGGGAGGATATACAAAATTAAATGACTGGGTTAACTATACGGTGTAGACGACACAAACCGATGGCGTCATAGGACAAAACAAAATATATGCTCCTTAGAGGTGATCTTAAACGTAATGTAATAGTCAAGTGTAGTAACAAGAAAATTAAACGAGCAAAATCATTGAGATATTTCAGAATCATGTTAGATGAGGGTCTCAAATGGAATGAACAAGAGTAGTTTGTTGCTGAGAAGTGTTTGAAAGTAACAAATAAACAAGTAACTTTAGCTGATAATAAATGTACACTTTCTTCAGAAAACAGTGAGAAAATATCATAAAGGTATATTGTTAGCGGTTTCAGCTTATGCTGCAAGTGTGTCGGCTGAGAGATTAATCAAAAACAAGTTTCTGGTGGCAAAACGTAATGGTATACAGAGAAAAATACTAGTTAGACTTACAGGTATATATAGTACTACATATGGTGACGCATTTTTCGTGGTCCTAGGAGTTTCACCTTAGCATCTTCAAATTATAGAAAATTGAATGAGATACCATCTAACGAAGAACCAAGTGCAGAGAATAAATAAAATAATTGAAGTAGACATTAAGAATATGGACCAACTTCGAGAATGGGTCTTCAGCGAATGACAGACGCAATGGAAAATAGAAATAAAGAAAAACGTCAATTGTCCATACTACTGGACATCGAAGAGAGAATAAAATTAGAACATCTGGATTCGGGAAGAGAAATGAGTCACTATTTAACTGGACATGGTCCATACGCAGCAAAGTTATGTGAACAATCACAGAACAATCAAAATGTGAATGTGGTCTGGAGGCGACATCGGAACATATTATGCGAGATTATATGATAGATCCTGAATTAGATGAATTTAGGCGAGAACTAAATGATAAATTCACATTTGTCCGCATAATATAAGTCCACATGATGGCTGATATTGCGAAGGATGATAGTTTCATGCTCATGAAACTCCAAGGAAGTCCAAATAGTGTTATACATGTTTGAAAGTGAATCATGCTCTCTCTTTCTATAAAATAAAATATTTTGAGCATCTCTTTCTCTACGTCAGTCAGAACTTTACTTTCAAAGTCTCAATACTGTTTTCGAAGCCTGAACATTTGCTTACTTTGAGAATCTGATCGTCATTAGTAAACTTCAAGAGCTGTAAAATTTGGGTCTCAAACAGAGCGAAGAAACTAATATTTGTCTTGACAGGTGTTTTTATAGCTAGGACGTGAAAACGAACAGGACACTTAAATCATTTTTCATGTGCGTTAAGATGTAAACTTTGGATCTTTTTCGAAATTTCAAACTTGTCTTACGGCCCTAACCCACCCCCCGGAAACCTTATCTTATGTATCACTTTGTAGTTTCGAAGGTCCATCCACAGAAATTTCCGTAGAGTTTCTATGTATCTTCTGAGTTAAATGTTGACTTTAAAAAAATCAAAGTAAAATAAGGCCCAAATGGTACATGGAGAGGAACAAAACGCAACAAGAATATTTCAGGTACCTTATAACGTAAATTTGGGTCCTATCTTGAAATCTCTAACTTATCTCACGGCCACAAAGTTCCTGAAAATCTTGTGTTACGAACCACCTCTTGGTTTCTGGTGTCCGTGCACAGAAACACCCGTTGAAATTTCTCATCTTAAGACGTAAATTTGGGTCCTTCTTCAAAATTTCGGGAGATTATGCTGGTCAAAGGCCTCTGGTGTGACGTGTAAGACAAAGTAATTCTAATGTCAGCTGTCGAACCACGAGAAATGGAACGACAAACATTTTGTGCCTTATGACAATTTTTCACCAGCCTTTTCCAGACATAGCCATTTCATAGTTTAATTTTCTAATAAATATCAATACGTGTTATCGAGATCTCGTAAGTCTGTGTCCTAATTGGAGTTGGGATATTTACCGATTGCGAATCATGTCGTGCTGTAAATATTAAAATTTGTACTGCTTACGTTTTAAAAAATTGGCAGCTATGATGAACAAAATCAGTCACTCCTTCACCTCCATTGTTTGATTTATATTAACATCCTAAGCGAGCTAAAAAGGGATCTACAGCTTTTTGGTAAAGTGGGATACGAACCACTCTACTCAATGGATCCAGGCGAGAATTGAACTCGTAACAACGATAACAGAAAGCGAGCGCGCTAACTTCTTGGCCATCCATAGGTCTTCTCTACATCCTAATTTACAATATATCATATACCACTACTAAGTGCCATATTTGTGACATCCAAGGGGCGGGCGTGACGTCATAAACGTGAAGCTTTATGTTTGCGAGCTCCGCCATGTTGAGACGCACAAGAAATACGTTTACAGAGTATAAGAAATGGTTGGTTATGCGGTATTTGGTTGCGTAAATAAGAGTGGAAAGAAGCCCGAAGGAGTTACGTTTCACAGGTATGTAATATATTATATTTTTTATTACATTTAAGATTGACATGTAAGTGGTCTCACGTCTATATATAGAAAAAAGTTTAAAAATAAGACGTGCCCAAACGTCACCTGACCTGCAATTACATGGTTATTCTTAACTTGCTGGGGAAATTATTACATGTTTTTATTTTATAACATCGTGTGCGTATACTGTTATAAATAAAAGTGTATATAGTTTATTCGTTATACGTACAGAAATAAGTGAAAGCAATATTATCGTAGTTACTTGAAAGCCAGTGTTTATTAATGTAGAACAGTCTTTCAGCAAATATAGAAATCGTAACGGTGCCATATCGTGTACATACAGTAGATTTTTGTCGGACCGAAAAACACTAACATATTCAGGTGCAAATTATATCCTTTTCAAGGTAATGCACATTGTTCATTTATACAACTGCTATATCAATTTTTGTAACGGTGGTATTATTAAATGCAATGAGTAGAAAATGCTTTAGTAAAAAATTAACCTGTCTCGTCAACTTCACTTTCCATCATTTCCATTGCTAACTTTAGTCAAAATATTAAAGTTCCATTTTTGAACTGAAGTTATTTCCGGCCAATGTTGATAAATGCAGCCTAAGCCCTTCTTAAGTCTCAACACATATCTCAACAAGCATCCTTCCTGGAAAACAGATTGAATAATCTATAGATCTGAAACAGATGCCATTTCACACGAGATATTTAACGAGTGGAAGGAGTTGTGAAATTAGTGGTCATGATCCATCTTTAAGGTGCCATCCCGGTATGTGCTTGGTATTAAGAAAATTGACTGACATGAATCCGAACCAACGATCTTCCAGATGAGAAAAACAAACTTCTACCAGCTGAACTACGGATGCACGGTAAATTGTAAAGGTAGCGGTGTATTCTGTCTTACGAGACTTTCCGATAGTTGCTTTGTGAAACTGATTGAAATTCTGTATCAGTCAATATAGTAGATTGGTACAGTCCCGGGACTAAACTCTTTTATATCGTTTCAATATTAAAAAACATCTGAGAAAAAAGCTTTAAGATCTCGATTACTTGGGAGAGGACGGACCACGGTGAGCTCTGGACAAAGATGGCGCCATCTCAGTATTTGTCTTCCTGCACTAAGATTATTTATTAAAAGTTCTCGAGATGGCCAGTTACTATGGAGTTTCTAACAACTTCACAGTCCTAAATGCTATTTAAATGCTTTTATTTAGTGCATTAAATCGGCTCCGGGGCCATCTTAGACGGAATATTCATGTTCCTCTCAGGATTAGAAAGAGGGGTCATAAGGAGACACCGTAATAACTCTCCGTAAATCCAGGCATGGTATTCACGACTACCTCAGACTACTAGGCCATGGTGTCTGGGAAAATGTAGCTTGTTGCGTTTCGAATTAATTCCTTTTGGGTAAATTCTAGGGATAGCAAAATTGTCTGAATAACACATTATCTGGGAGCCGTTGTCGAAAAGGTCTTGATCATCGGTTTTCATGAAATCTGTGTAGCAACTGCAGAAACCTTGGTAGAACTCAAATATGATGGAATGTTTGTACAGAATTGAAGCGACCTAGTTTGGGCCCATGAAACGTGAGGAGAGTTCAGTTGATTTTGACTTCTAAATCACGCAGTTCTTGGATCTTTTAAAGTGCAAGGGACAAAATCCCATTTTTCGGATCAGAGAAAATGTATTTTACGATGAAAAAGTAAACAATTCCTTACTCCGATTAAATGTGGAGCAGTTCCTCTTCTGAGACACATGTAAAGAGCAGTTCCTCTCTGGAGACAGGTTACTAGAACTCAATAAATATGGTCTTCGGATATGAAGATTTACTATGGTAATAAGCAGCTTTGTGGTTCGTAAGTCCGGAGAGTATTTTTTGATCATCCATAACACCAGATATGGGGAATTTCTTCTCTTCAATGGAACATAAGCAGCAAGGTATAACCTTGTTCGGAAAAGCGATATCATTTCGGTCTGTTTTGTTGGAAATTCATATTTACGTGAATAATATAATTATTAACGTACTGTACATATTTGTCATTCCAAGACGATCTGTAATTAACAGTGTTTTCCGGGAAAGAAATTGACGTATTTTTTAATGTGTTCAAATGAATATATATGGTAAAGTTTTGTGCGTCTGAATATGGCTGATAGGCTACGCGCACCTGCTTCACGTTTTCAACACGGAGTTAAATGAAGAGCAGCTACTCTATTTGATATAGTATCTCTATGGTGACATCACATAAAGCTTTAGTCAGTTCTTTTTTTCGTTGACATTTTCCAAAAAAAAAAAAAAAACGGAAGTAAAATTTTTGCGAAGCAAAATTATTCTGCAAATTTTAATTTCGCACAAAATGGATACAAATATTATTTTAGATTTTGCGCTGTTTTCGTTAGTTGATAATGTCAGGCAATAGTTGAGTCCCTCTATATTTAAAAGAGAATCTCGAAAAAAATTTCCTTAGCCTAATTTCTAGCCATTATAGCGCCAACTATTTACCTGATCATCGAGTCAAATTTGCACCGCATAGACGTTATTTCAAAGAATTTTTAAGGCAAACGTTAATATCAACTGGACAAATTGTCACAAATTCAGCACAAATTATCTAAATTTTCCTTTAGCCTTACAGGGAGTTTTTAACAATTTTTGTCCCTAATATAGAACGAGTTTAACCACGGGTTTTGTACGTTAGTATATTGTGATTCAAGGCTTTAAAATTTGAGATTTCTGTCACTGGTAGCAATAATATTATTTCAGATTTTCAGTTAGCGAGTGAGGCCAAAATGTTTAACTGGTAATCAGGGTCGTATTAATGAGTCTACGTGCCCTAGGCCCATGACTTCCAGCGCGCCCTCCTTTTCCTTCCTTCCTCAACCGTCCCGTCCTTTCCCCCCTTCGCAGCTTCTGATCATGAGAAATTCAGCTCCTCTGTCATCTTAATAATACGAGTAATAAACAGATGTTTATTTAACTCTGTTAATATGCATATTTACAAAATACGGTTCAATAATATAGTAATAATTATAATAAAATATGTAAAAAAGTGAAACGATTTTATAGCACACTGAAAACAAAGGGTAATTTTCTTACGTGTGATTCAATAAAATCGTGGGATGCCTATACATTAATTAATTAAAATAATAATTTATTTCAATTTTAAATAAATCCTAAATAGCACAATTATATAGTTTATATCCCATGAATGTGAATCAATGGAGTTGTACCTTTCATCCGGAATTCCGCTAGGATTTACATTTGTGGACGGGGTGTACAGTCAATATTGGGAGGGTGCAAGTAAAATTTTGCATGTTTTCTATCGATTTTCTAAAAAAAATAAAGTTGGGTCTCGAGAATTTGGGGAAGACACCCCCACAAAGTAGTCTGGCAGAATCACTGCCTATCATCATAATGCATGATTCCGAACTCTTTAGATTCAGTAAACAACATCACATATGTAAGGAAACTATTTCTTATTTTTTCTGTGAGCTATAAAATCCTTTCACTTATTTTTTTTACTACTATTTTATTTTTTAGTGTACTTGGTGGGTGTTTTGTCACCATTTCGAATACTTTGGTTACCAAAACTTTCTAATTAATGAAATATCAAAACCGTCTGAATGCATAAAATTTTGTAACGCTGAGAGGTGTATAATTAATCTTAAGACTGAAGGGGTGATCTTTGAATCCCCTTGGAGTAAGTTTTTCGAAACTATGTTTTTTAATCATTATTATGCACGGTTTCAAAGTTTCAAATTATAGGGTAGTGCAAATGGGTTACAATTGGAAGAGATTATTTCTTCCCGTTAAACATGAAAGAAAATAAATTTTTGTATGCCCCTTAAAGGTGAGGGCTCAGTGGGGCTGAGGCGTGAGATTTCAAAAATTTGTATTGTCATCAGAACTACTTACACCTTCAAGTCTTTTGGAGTAGCGGAAGGTCCACTAGGCACGTGTCTAGGGACTGTAACTCTTGGAGGCGGCAAATCTTTTCTTCAGAATATCAAGAATAATGTTTCTTAATTAATATAAATGATTTTTCTGTTACAAATATTCATAGTTTGCAACTCTGTTCTTTATTATAAAACACATGTACTAAAATGCCTTATCTTCAAACCAATCTTGCAAAACTTTTAAGGAGTTCTTAAACCATTCTTGAAAAATTTGTTATAACAGTTAAAGCGGAATGTGTTGAATGGAAGAAAGACGCCGACAGGACGCATTGTTTATAGTTAGTTGATGTTTTCAGGTTTGTGCGTGATTGTTACAATGCAAGTCTTTAAACAAGTAACACACAGAAAGGAAGAAGACAGAACGAAAGAAAATACAGTTTGTCTTTTTTGAGACTGCAGATTTCGTGTGAGCGGCCAAAGTGGTTGTTTGAACAGTGTTACTAATATACTCGTCTACTTCTGTCATGCACAGACGGGTATTTCTTCAATGCACTAAGTAATTACGGAGATTTCTAACTCAATGTAACTACGTTTTGCTTCCTGTATTCTCTTGTGAATTCAGTTGGTGGATATTGCCTTAGTTGCTAGTGCGTTTGCGATTTGGTGGGTTGTTTTTATTCAGCAATATGAAGCGAACTAAGTTAACTGGGGCGGCTTATCGTAAATGTCGAAACCAAAAGTGGGAAAGAGAAGCAATCTTACTGAAAAAGCTTGGTACAGTAGACAGGTTTTCTAGACGATAGGAACAAGTGATTTGCGAAAGCAGTTCAGGAATTAAAGTGAAAGCAACTACATGGAGTGAACTCTGTGAAACACAAAATGCTCAAAATATTAAGGTTTGGTGGAGGAAGAAAATGCTCTTTAGGTCGCCTCAGTTCGTAGGATAAAACTTTGGTAAACTTTATTTTATATGGGTCAGTTTAGTAACTGTTGTCTTCGATCCGTCACGATTATCCGTCACGTTCTAGTTGAAAGACACCCATGCCCCTGCCGGGACTCGAACCCGGGACCTTCAAGTCGTTGGCTCAACACCTTAGATCGTATGGCTACCCGGTCGACCTCAGTTCGTAGGAGTTCCTGATTGTGATAGTAATAGTGTCAATTTTGTTAGTGATGCCCTATCGAGTGGTGTCTGAATGAGCCTACAATTGACATTCTCCTGAAACGTGGAAGTCATCAGAATGATGGAAACGATTTTTATTAATCTTGAAGACTCATATCAAAAAGACAAGAATTTTAAGTAAGAGTGTTTTTTTTCATAAACTTTTAAATGACGAATCAATTTGGCGGAATGTTTGGTATATTCGTGCAGCATTGGTGCTTTTTAATATGTATCATATAGGATGTTCAAAGGCAGGACAAAGATGCTCATGGCATTTCAGACAAGAAACATTTCAAATATTCTAGTATCACTCGAAAATTCTGAAGAACACAAAAACTGCGAGTTGTCACTCTTACAAGATAGAAATCTGTCTGACTTTGGAAAACCATTTTCATTCACATATTTAGACGGAGCTTACGTACTGGGTCAATGTCTTAAGAAGAGTTTTTCTGTCGTAAAGAAGTTCAAAGTCGCGGACTTCCCTTACGTGGTCAGCAAGTAATATTCAATTCTCTCCACAATGGGCAATACATGATGTCTCTAGAGCTTACTGCCGAGTTTGATCCATTTGTTGCGGAACACATTGAATGGCATGGAAATCCGGGTAAATGTCATACAAGCTACTTGTCTTCTAGAATTTGTGATGAAGAACTTCTTCCTGATAGAGTAAGTGATATAAAAGGTTTAGAAAACGTAACATTCAAGCCGATGAAGTAAAATACATTGAGGTTGTTATAATATGCAGAGAAAAGTTTAAAGTTGAGGTGTTTCTTCCTATTCTTGATCAATTTCAGGCTGAATAAATTAGAAGAAAGGAAAGCTGTAAATTAGTGTCTCTCAACTTCATGGTTTTCAGTAAGTTTCTTCAAAGTTCTTCTTATGTCATTTCTGAACGCGAAGCTAACCTTCAGGCCGCATATGAAACTGATCTGAAATCATCCTTCCCAACTGAATGTGTGCATTTTGTAGGGTATTCTGAAGACCAGAGGAATCTGTGATTCACCAGCAGAAATGTTAGCATTTAAGCTTAAAGAAAAGCTGTAGTCTGTGTTTCCAAATGCACACACACACACTTTTATGTACTGCTGTAACAAACTTTTCATCTGAACGTTCGTTTTCGACTCTAAAAGGACTGAAGACGTATCTCCTTTCAAATATGTGAAATAAAAGACTGATCGAGTTTTCCATTCTCCATATCGAAGCAAACCTCTCGACACATCAACTTTGAAGAACTTATACACGAGATTGCAGCAACGAAAGTGAGGCGGAAGCAGCTTTATTTATGACTGATGAGTGGCGAATTTTAGTTTCTTAATATATTCTTAATTTAGGTATAGCACGTACAGAAAATGAATTAATGTTACTATATTTTTATAATTGATTTTATTTTTCGCCTTTTATTTCAATATCGTAATGTTCCTGTGATTTATTTGTGGTAGAGACAATTGATATACGGAAGTGGATTTTAGCCCTCAACCATTTTATTATAAAAGATAGAAATGCTAAAAAATTACCGTCCCGTATTAAACTAATTACAGAGTAAAATAGAAGGATGACTTCTGCAGGCTTCTTCTTCTTCTGTGGGTGATCGGTGTAAGATCAGGAATGAAAGATAGCACCTGTTGCATAGCCAACCTGGGCGCCAGTAGTTGTACCTGTTGTTCAGCCATTGAGTACGGGCCTGTTTTAGGTACGGGTTAAGTACATAATAATTGCGCAGCCAACTGAATATGCAGGATGACACCAATTGCGTAGCCAACTGAGTGTCGGGTGTTTGTACCAATTGCGTAACCAACTGAGTACGAGCAGAAGTCTAGTTAAGGTGAGAGTACATATTAGTTACATAGCCAATTGAGTATGCAGGAAGGTACCAATTGCGTAGCGAACTGAGTACCAATGAGTGTTCCAAATGCGTAGCCAACCCGGGAGCGAGTGATCCTTTTGCCTTGCGTTGGTCCATTTTATAGGTGATTTTGGAGGGTGTCTTCGTTCTCCTCCTTTGAGAACTTTAGCTGCACCTGGTGTTTAATTGTAGAGTTGACTGTCGTTTGCTCCTATTTATGTGTCACTACTTGTTTACATCACTTCTACATATGTTTGTCCAATAAACATGACTGCTTTGTATAAACGTGTAAATATGCTGCAAATACTATTTTTTTTTTGAGAAGAGCGCATATTAAGTTTGCGCCTAAGAGCGCGACGAGGCTTAATCCGCCACTAAGCAGAAGTGCGTTAAAATTGAGTTACAAGATTTGACCTTAAAAAACTGACAGAATTGTGAAGTTTAATAAAACCGTTTAATCAAATTATAACCTTTAATACATAGTCCTAGAACGAGCAATTGTAATTAAATTGCTGTACCCTACTTGTGGAAGACATGTTAATTACACTGAACAAGATGGAAATATGAACTATTTTTATTCACACAAAAACTTCGCTCCTTAAACTACAAACTTTAAAGTTACAAAATCTTAGGAATGGACAAAAGAGACACCACAAAATCATTTGCTACGTAAATGCCCTTTGAATCTTAAATGCAATCTCCGGAACATTTATCTCCTGAAGATATAGAGTCAAGTTAGGGAGAAGAATTAGGCTTGTTTCCTCTGTCATAAAAGATAAGCTAGGACATTTTTTAAAATTATTTAAAGTCTAGCCATCTTTGAATCAGACCAGATAGGGTATGGTGGGGTGGCGGCCGGCGGACCCAAAAAGACAGATTAGGAAACGAAACTTCAGTTTTCCTCATATTCAAAAATCTAACGTAAATCAGACTTCATGCGTATAGAGTGTTTCCACACAAAGTACCAGTTGTTCATTGGCTGCGGTATAGTTGACTGCAACGCCCTATATGTAACACTGACTAAAATAATTATTCATGTATACAAAGGCAAAAATAGGAATAAATAAAATGTACTTATAATATAAACACTAATGTATGTTTCACTACTTCTAATGTAAATTAACCTATCTTTAAATTGCCTAAAGTCAGTTGTGTACGAGGAGTCGCCCGGGTCAAAACTGATGGTATTTGGCACTCTTCCTACATAGTCCTTAATGTTTTTGGCTAATATTTTTCTTCGTCTCGTGTTTTAAATAGTAATTTCCATTTTTTTTCTAGTAAATTGCGCTCCTGTGAAAGTTTCGCCTCCAGGCCTGGGCCTTGTAGGAAGCATACCATTACCTTTTCTAGCGCACGTCTGTAACCATTATCTTACCTTTTCTAACCCACTTTGTGAAATCACTCGCTCTTTGCATGATGCACAATATTTTTGTCACCTATGTTACTCACGGATTTGTTTATATAAATTAATAATTTATTTAGGTTATGAATGTACAGAATTATTTATTTTTTCAACTAAATATTATTGGTTGTGTAAAACTTTGGGACACAATATCTGTATATATTCAAATATCTAAAACAAAATATTAATTATAAGCTATATTATCTCTTTAATAACATGTGTGCGTATGCGAAGGTAAGTTTAGAATCATAGCGCACTAGTAAATCTATCATATCATCGGAAAAATATTTGTCTCGACGGAAACTAGTGAACACACCCAAAGTAAGGGTATAGGAGCGTGTAAAGTAGGACTGTCTTCATCAGGCAGACCAGAGCTACTCAATTAATTCTTTTTGTTGGCTCACTTCATTAGGCAGGCCTTCTCCACCCTACTAATATAATATTTTTCCTTAAAGTACAACATATGATCCCACGTCAGAAGACGGAGCAGCATAGAGAGATCTTCGGGACAAATAGGTGCCCAAATTACGGTCTGGAAATCCGAGCAGATTTTAAGAATGCTAGTTCCATGTAAGAGTTTTATGATGGACGATAAAGCTGCCCCTACTAGAAGCAGTATCCGAATAAGAAAAAGGAAAGAGACCAAAATGACCAAAACAAGGACGCAAGGAACATCTGGCACGGACAAAGAGACCAGCACAAGAACAATTAGTCACTAGTTTAAATATGTTGCAACAAATATTGGAAAAATTCCGCGACCTGGCCCAAAAATTCGGTACAATAGGAAAAATGGTACACAAAGCCAGAAAATGAAGCAAAGAATCAGTGACCTGAACCAAAAATTTAGCAGAATGGACACACATATCAGTGGCCTGGATAAAATAGCAATCTAAAGCAAATCTAAATAAGAAATTAGCTAGAATGAAAGAAGACCAGGAACATAATTCAGCAACCTAGAAACAAACATTGAATTAAAAGTAAACGGATTCTGCACAGAATGTTAAACTCGGTTTCAACAAAGCAACAAGCCAACACCCTGGAAGAAAGATTTGACTCACACATAGAGAGTATCAACAAAAGAGTTACAAGAATAGAAACTGATATAGTAAGTTTTAAAAATTCAGTGGAAACACATAAAAAGATAGATGCAGATCATATAGAAACCATTGGGTCAAAATTAAAGGAAAACTCTAAAAGTGGGAACAAGTAGTGGTATCGTTCTAACGTATAACGAAATCATTAATTATTCTGTTTTTTTCACAAATTTACTCTCGGATTTGACAGCTCGCTAATTGCTTTTGCTACTCACAACCCTTGCTTCTCACCCCCTACCCGGCTAGGCACAGAAAAATGTATAACGGAATGGCGCAAGCCATGTTTACCCTTTCCTTGAAAGAAGAAAAAGAAGAACATCAAATTAATAAGTTTTGAAAAAAATAATAGTGGGGTTGGCTTTAACGAGATACCTACAGGCGCAAAGAAATTAATTTTGTTAATGAAAAAAAGAAATGAGAAAGAAGATTGAGAGGTTAAAAAGAGAAGTCTTTTATATTGCAAGATAAAGAACATAAATGAATATTTTAAAAAGAAAACATGAAATGCTTATTGGTAATGATGACAATGAGACATAAATGTAAGATATTTCAAGTACTTGTGAATTTTAAGAAGATCTAGGAACATTGTATTGGCAGTAACATTGTTTGATACAATTTTAGTTAGGGTCGATGCTTGATTGAAAGAATTATAAACACAGATTTTGCGTATTAAAATGTAATTTGACTAAACTTGTGCTGAAAAGCTTCCAAAGGCCTTATTAAATTACAGAAAGGTAACGAACACGAAAAGAATCATTGAATATAAGTTGGTATTGAGATATGTAGAAATATAAACACTGATTTTGCATAATAAAATGTAATTTGACTGAATTTGCATAGAAAAGCTTCCGAAAGAGTTGATAAATTATAGAAAGGTAACGAATACAAAAGAATCATTGAATGTAAGTTGATATTAACATATACAAGAACTGACACAGAAACAAGAACCTAGTGTAATGAATAAAATGTAATTTGACTAAATTTGCATAGAAAAGCTTCCGAAAGCGCTGGTAAATTGTACAAATGTTGAATATAAGTTGGTATTGAGATATGCAGAAATATAAACACTGATTGTACTGAATAAAATGTAATTTGACTAAATTTGCATAGAAAAGCTCCCGAAAGCGCTGATAAATTGCACAAATGTTGAATGTAAGTTGATATTAACATATACAAGAACTGACACAGAAACAAGAACCTATTGTACCGAATAAAATGTAATTTGACTAAATTTGCATAGAAAAGCTCCCGAAAGCGCTGGTAAATTGCACAAATGTTAAATATAAGTTGGTATTGACATATACAAGAACTGACAAAGAAACAAGAACCTATTGTACCGAATAAAATGTAATTTGATTAAATTTGCATAGAAAAGCTCCCGAAAGCGCTGGTAAATGGCACAAATGTTAAATATAAGTTGGTATTGAGATATACAGGAACTGACACAGAAACAAGAACCTACTGTACTGAATAAAATGTAATATTGACGGAAATAGTACTAAAAGCTCCCGAAAACGTTGGTAAATTACAGAAAGATAGAATACATGAGCAAAATTATTGAATATCGTTGAGATATACAAAAAAAATGAGGTAAAAGAACATGTGATATTACTGAATAAAATACAATTTGACTAAACTTGAACTGAAAACCTTCCGAAAGCGTGGGTAAATTTGAAAAAGTTTAGATGTAGGGCGTAAACCTCATGACGAAACGTGAATGTTGTATATAGTGGTTTTGAAGCTAGGAAACGCACTTATTTTGATTTTGCCTTTGATTTTTAAAAAGCCGCCATTTTATAACTAATATGGCCGACATAAAATTTATCTTGCACGTCGTTTGAGCTACAGAACTGAAATTTTATATGAAGACGTATTGTCATTATTAGATTGAAGAAATTTAAGAAAAGTTTTTATAAGTTGCCATTTTAAACAATTGCCAATTGCCGTGGAAATGATTTTTTGATAGAATACAGAACCTAAGTGACTAGACCTAGAAACTTGAATCTTGGTAGAAACGATGATTACTGCAAAAGAATTACAAACATATGAGAAAATTGTACAAAAGTCGCCATTTTATAACTAATATGGCCGTCGAAAATATTTTTTTAAAGAATACACAGCCTAAACGACTAGAACTAGAAACTTGAAACTTGATAAAAGCGTTGACTATTGGAAAAGAATTGCAAACATACGAGAAAATTGTACAAAAGTCGTCATCTTTAAACAAATATGGCCGCCAAAATTATTTTTTGAAAGAATACATAGCCTAAACGACTAGAACTAGAAACTTGAAACTTGATAAAAGCGTTGACTACTGGAAAAGAATTGCAAACACGAGAAAACTGTACAAAAGTCGTCATCTTTAAACAAATATGGCCGCCAAAATTATTTTTTTGAAAGAACACAGAGCCTAAATGACTAGAACTAAAAACTTGAAACTTGGTAAAAGCGTTGACTAATGCAGAAGAATTACAAACATATTAGAAAATTGTACAAAAGTCGCCATCTTTAAACAAATATGGCGGACGAAATTATTTTTTGAAAGAATACGCAGCCTAAACGGCTAAGTATAGAAACTTCAAACTTGGTAGAAACGTTGATCAGTACAAAAGAATTACGAAAATGTAAGAAGTTTTTGGAGAAGTCGCCATTTTAAAACAAATATGGCGGACGAAAGAACCATTTTTCATACCGTTTAAGATAGAATCCTGAAATTTGGTACAATGACATAGTTTGACAAGTAGATTACGAAAATGTAATATTTTTTGGAAAAGTCGCCATCTTTAAACAAATATGGCGGATGGAAGAACCATTTTCCATACAGTTTAAGATAGAAACCTGAAAGTTGGTATAAAGATATATGTTGATGAGTAGATTAAGAAAATATAACAAAAGTTTTGAAAACTCGTTGTTGTTTGTGCTAGATAAAATATTTATTGAACCTATCTAAGGATGTATATTGCTGTGAACGCGCATGACTTAAAGAAATACGTTATTCATGGCACATTTATGATATTTGAGTTGTGCAAATGTACTTTAAAACAATTGTCTTTGTTTATATTTTATTGAACAAACTAATAATGAGACAGCACATTGTGATTAGTGAACAAATTCTATAAAGATGGTCAACAAAAGGACTCGAACCTATGTGCTGACGAAACTACATAATGATGGTATGTGAAAGTTGTACTAAAAAGTTAGTTAGTCGTGATTGTATAATAAGCAGTATAAACCATTGGAAATTGGTATTGCCATTAACATGTATAGCATGCTATAATTATACTCCTATGGACACAACTTAGCACAACTGCATTGACATTTGTAAGGAATCTAAAGGAGAAATTGTGTAGGGAAACTTTACTGTACTTGTAAGGACATTTATGAAACATTTTTAGAGATACATTGCAATAATAGCATTACACTGTCAAACTTTTTGTGTACATATATAGAAATAATTAGAAATGGTGAGTACTTGGAGAAATTGCAAGCACTTTTGTGGATAAAGGATTGGATTCATGGTTGTTCTGCTTGATGTCTTTAAGGAAGAAAATGGGGGAGAGGTACTGACGTAGAAGAAAAAATAAAAGGTTTAGAGATGTGAGATGCGCAGAAGTGTTTTAAAATGACTGTGTTTGGGCACAAAAATATTGTATAAGCCCTATGATTGTTTGGGTTGTTTTAAAGTCAGTGTGAATAGAAGCTTTGTTGGTGGTGTTGGTCTATAGTTTGGAAG